>LGRX02020466.1:23777-120900 GCA_001247695.2 Cymbomonas tetramitiformis
TTAGCGTAACGTTAGTGCCCTAAGGTCTTCCGTTAGCGTACCAACAATGCAACATTCCCCAAAAGATTCCTTCTGATAAATTCACACTAACAACGCGACTGTCACATAGTAGGAGGGTGGGGTGGGGTGGGGTGTGCGTGTGGGGCAGAAATGCTATTTGTGCAATGAACAATAAACGTCAAGGTGAACATTTTGCGACTCTTCGTGCACAAGCCTCTCGCCCGGATCCACCTTCGCCCGAGCCCACGCCCCAACGTGCACCCACACCGACTCCCGGCCGGCGTGGGATTCTTCTACAACAAGGAGCGCCGGTGTCCTCACGTGTACCCGACCCACCACTAGCCCGCAGAGCCATTCGTAACCCCGCACCCCACGCACTTGTTTCTCCACCACCACCTCGTCAACCCGTTCCCGAAGGTTTCCGGTTGGGTCAAGAATATGAGGGGGGCACAAAGAAGCTTCGAGTATCCGAGTGGGCGGCAACCACGGTGGCGACGATATATGACGGGTGAGCCATGCCTTTATCCATATACCTGATATGCATGTAATCAAACCAGTTAATTCAACACGGTAGTGCCCTATGTGGTTACGTTAGTGTACACTTAGTGCGGTATTAGATAACTAATGGTACAATAACATGGCAGGAACTGTCCACTAGACACAGCCCGTGCCCTCTGCCACGCACGTGCTTGTGTGCTGGAGGCGAAGAAGTGGCGGTACGTCGGCATGGTACAGATCTTCACGTGTTGTCACGAGAAAGACGTACCGACCTGCATGACTCCCCGGGACTTCCATGCTTGCGTAGTAGACATGCAAACAATTCAACGGCGTTACCCATCGTGGTTGCCGATTCCGCCCATTTTGAAGACCGAGCGGGGCAAGATCATGTATGGTGGCACCGTGTTCTACATATTAACAGTACCTGAAGATGGTGTGCAAAGTTGCCTCCTATCTATTGCCAACGAAATGATGAACATCGTCGCCAACCAGCGCGGGTACGGTTCCTCAAGCACCTTAGTGCGTAGTTAGTGCGTGATTAGCATGCTAATCCTACCATATCAGTAACCTAAAAACGAGATATCTGCAGGCCTGCGGAGGTCATTGTCGACCATGGTGATCTAATGACACCATTGCCGCCTCCCATGGATCTCGCGAGATCCAAAAGCCAGGAGGAGTCGAGTGTCCAGGAAGATATCGAACTCCTCCTCCTCCTCGACGACGTTGGTCTAGCGAGGTGAGTGAGCCCTCTTCTCTATCTGGAACTTAGTGTATGGTTAGTGTCGTATTAGTACACCTTAACCACACATAAATAACGGGCTGGGCACTCAGTGTGTGCAATTTTTCCCGCAGGCAACACACCGTGACCATCGACAGCTGGTTTCCGATCAGTGGGAAAGGTATTCCAGATGGTAGTGGGCGCACGAAAACGACGGTGCTGTCGATTCGAGAGTTCTTGCACCATGTGGACACCGTTAGCAATAACGACGCGGCAATCTGGAGCCTCCTTCCGGATCTATTGGACTTAGCCGACAAACCCTCGACCATCACCTTTGCCGACCAGCGGTGGGAATTGCTACCTCCAGTGGGTGTGAACCTGAAAAATATTCGTCGGGACATTTCAAGGTAAGGTTTGCGCGGAGTCCAAAAATGCAAAAACTTTTCAAAATCTAGATTTTGAGATACGAGCGATTTAAGTTTGCGCTTAAGTATGGTTAAGTATGGGGGGTGACCGAGCGGTATCGACCATAACTTTTCATTAACGTGGTCAATTTGATACCTGAAGTGCGCAATATGTACAGGGTGCTCTGGGCAACCTATTTATCAAATAAAAGATTTTTGAAAAGTTTTTGCATTTTTGGACTCCGCGCAAACCTTACCTTGATTTGCAAGTTGGCCCTCGGCCTTGGAGAGGCGAGCCCTGCGGGGTGAGAGGCCCTTTCCCCGAGTCCTAATGCGTGGTTAGTGTGGCATTAGAGACCTAACCGCCATCTAACCGCATGCTAACACCGACAGGCCCGACGAGCCCCACCGCGGAACCTCGCCGTCCCCGCCCCCCGAGCTGGGCATGCCCGTCGACGCGTCGAGTGCGAACTCCATGGACTTCGCGAGCTCCGACCAGCAGCAGCCGCCGGATGACAGCCAACCCGCGGTCGCCACCCTCGGCCTTGGAGAGGCGAGCCCTGCGGGGTGAGAGGCCCTTTCCCCGAGTCCTAATGCGTGGTTAGTGTGGCATTAGAGACTTAACCGCCATCTAACCGCATGCTAACACCGACAGGCCCGACGAGCCCCACCGCGGAACCTCGCCGTCCCCGCCCCCCGAGCTGGGCATGCCCGTCGACGCGTCGAGTGCGAACTCCATGGACTTCGCGAGCTCCGACCAGCAGCAGCCGCCGGATGACAGCCAACCCGCGGTCGCCACCCTCGGCCTTGGAGAGGCGAGCCCTGCGGGGTGAGAGGCCCTTTCCCCGAGTCCTAATGCGTGGTTAGTGTGGCGTTAGAGGCTTAACCGCCATCTAACCGCATGCTAACACCGACAGGCCCGACGAGCCCCACCGCGGAACCTCGCCGTCCCCGCCCCCCGAGCTGGGCATGCCCGTCGAAGCGTCGAGTGCGAACTCCGTGGACTTCGCGAGCTCCGACCAGCAGCAGCCGCCGGATGACAGCCAACCCGCGGTCGCCACCCTCGGCCTTAGAGAGGCGAGCCCTGCGGGGTAAGAGGCCCTTTCCCCGAGTCCTAATGCGTGGTTAGTGTGGCATTAGAGGCTTAACCGCCATCTAACCGCATGCTAACACTGACAGGTCAATGTCCTCCGAGGAGTGTGACGAACGCCTCACATGTCGCGAGAGAGAATGGTAGATTCGCGACGAAGCACATGCCATGGAAACTCGGAAAGGACAAGGCAGGAGAGATGGCATGGTATTATGTGACTGTGGGATGTGCTATGGCGTAACCGCAAATTGGGTCAATCGAACCACCCGATGGCGACACCGAAAACAATTCACAAAGGTTGCCCCCGGGGAGCGGTATTGGGATGCGGTACCAATATCTCTACCTGATGGTCGCCCAGCCGTGGAATCAGACGACGACGCGGAACTCGTGGAAGACCGGGGACTTGGTCAAGCCAGCAGGTGTGCATATGATTTTGCCGCTAGCTGCTTTGAGTCTAGTTAGTGTGCTGTTAGGCTATATATAGCAATCAAACAGTACCTTATGTATGCAGCTCCGTGAACGTTGCACACGAAGATCATGTGACGGCGCGAAGACGTGACCAGGAGGCCGGCGACGCCTCAGATGCGTTAGATCTCGCACGGCCCGATAGAAGCCGAGGTCAAGTCGGTTGTAGAACTGCTGCCGTTGAAACGCCTCCGTGGGCTACCAACGTTTTCATACATGTCGCGCCGCAGGCGCATTTTTTCTTCTACATTTTCATTTGTCGAGGATAAGATTTTGCTTGTGGTCGACCTTTTAGCCCAAAGCATCCCCCCCGGTCTTCGTTGAGTCCAAAGGCTCAAAGCCCCCCTCCCCCACCTTTCAAGAAACAGGTATTTAGATAAAGCCCTCCACGCCTTGGTTTTGCCTAAAGGCCCAAAGCCCTCCGCCTTCGCGGGAGCCAAAGACCTAAAGCCCACCCTCCGCCTTCGCGGGAGCCAAAGGCCCAAAGCCCCCCACACACACACCCAACGTTTTCCAATTTCTTTTTTTTAGATTCAACACTCTATCAGCCTCCACCACCTCCGAGGACACCTCGTAGACGAGTTCGTTGACGAGGGGGATCACCTCCTAGTCCTTGTTGGGGTCGTCGAAGTCGAACGACGCCAGATCCATGTCCATCTGATACGGACGAAGTCCCCCTTTCGGCTTAAAATTCGTCCCGATCCTCGTCCACATTCAATATATCAAGGCCATTCGTATAGCCCCCGCTACCCCATCTGCGTCGTGGAAGTGGTCAAATTGTCAAGTATCAATCACGAACTTTAGTCGATGACGTCATCAATCTCTCTGTAGCTCAGTTGGTAGAGCGGGGGACTGTAGTACTGATTCGCATTGATATCCCTAGGTCACTGGTTCGATTCCGGTCGGAGAGATGTGCACTCATAGCTCAGTTGGTTAGAGCACCCGTTTAGTAAGCGGGAGGTCCCGAGTTCGACTCTCGGTGCGTGCATTTTCATCACTTCGAGCGATATTTTGCCACATCCGGACTCGATGAGGCCACGTGTGATGGTGCGCGCCTCCTAGGATAATCCTCCCTTCCTGTATCCGACGGTCAGCAGTATAAAGTACGCTTCCTCGACAGCTTCAATCTGCGATATTCCTTCAACCGTATCTTCTTGCTACCATGTCAGTGCTGGAGTGATCGGTGTTGTGAATTATGATGTGGCACAGGCGATTGCCGCCCGATATTTGAATCGGGATCGCGTATTGCCCTCGATGTCACACGATATACAGTAGTGGCTTTCTGTGCTGTATTCAGTATTGTGGCCGGTTACCTTTTTGTTCGAGCGACGAATTCTTCACCACGCTTGGTGGAGGTGTTGATATCTATCGACCAGCCTAAGTAGAAAGTTCTCTCTATTATGTTGGCAACCCCTCCCTCATCCCCCTCATCCCCCCTTCCAGCTTGGCGCTCAAACAAGTCGGGCGAGCGATGCGGTATATAATTCTCCCCCCCACTTGAGCGTTCACGTACCAAAGTGGGGTTTGAACGCATAAGTTCGCGATGGAAAACGATTATACTTGCACGCACCGAGAGTCGAACTCGGGACCTCCCGCTTACTAAACGGGTGCTCTAACCAACTGAGCTATGAGTGCGCATCTCTCCGACCGGAATCGAACCAGTGACCTAGGGATACCAACACAATTCAGAACTACAGTCCCCCGCTCTACCAACTGAGCTACAGAGAGATCGATGAGTGCTGGTTCCACAGTGAACATACTTGTTCAAATCAGTATTGTCCCTTCCACCACATTAGCGGACGTGGCACATCAGTGCGAGAGCTCCTCGCTGCACCACACGACGACGGCGACACGAGGCCTCGTCATCGAATCTGGACGATGTGGCAAAATATCGTTCGAAGTGACGAAAATGCACGCACCGAGAGTCGAACTCGGGACCTCCCGCTTACTAAACGGGTGCTCTAACCAACTGAGCTATGAGTGCACATCTCTCCGACCGGAATCGAACCAGTGACCTAGGGATAACAATGCGAATCAGTACTACAGTCCCCCGCTCTACCAACTGAGCTACAGAGAGATCGATGACGTCACATGGCTAAACTTGTATTAATATACATTTTTTACATTTCGGCAAACAAAATGCATCGCCGTGGGATATCGGCAGTCCAGCGGTGATGCGGATGGTGCCGGTGCTGGTGTGGAAGACATGAGCGCTTTCCATCCACCAGTCGGAAAACCGATCGAAATCGGCCAGCTCAAAGAAGAGAAGAAAGATGCCATTTGTATCACTGTTAGACGTATCGCTGTGCACGTGAACACATTTCATTGGCTGTCGAATGCATGTGAATAATGGCCGTTACTCTCCCATTAAGCCCTCTGTGACGGTGCCAAATCTGAATTCAAGTCTCACCGAAAGTCGTCGCTGGCTCTGCTCATGTCGTTCATGTCATCGCTTCGATCCTCGTGTAAATTGTCAAACCTGTAACCTCAGTCGCCAGCGCCAGTTCACTTCGATTTCGCTTACCAATCAGAATTGCACGGGCTCTTTCATTTTGAAAGCAGTGCCGTTCTTGCGATGGCGTTGAAGCCGTACTGTGAGTTTCTGTGACACTGTAAGTGTCAACCATCGCATGTCACAACAACATGATTGAACGATTCGTTGTTTCGTGACACGACAGTCATACATGCAGCTGTGCGCAGCTGGTGACACAAACGTTCGATTGGCGAATTGTTCTTGGGATACTCAAAAAACGAAAAGGACCTTCTCAAAACATTTCGCTCCCGTGTTCAAGGTTGTCTAAAGCGCGTACTATTTTCTAAGAAGTGTACCATGGTGAAGCGAAAATTAGAAGAACCGTTAGACGAGGTATTGCGCCCCTGTTGTTGTGGAAGCCCTTTGTATAGAGCGATCCGTGCAAAGCTGGTCCATGTCAGTTCGCCTTGACTATTTGCACCATGGACTTTTTTCCGTCAACCCAATGACGCAGTGCGTGTACTGTGAAGACAACATCGTTCTTCGCTTCACTTATATCAAATGCTGCACTGCCCCATTTGTCACAGGGGAAAGTAGATACGGCTGCTTATGGTGCGTTAAAGTCAAAGCTCGAAAGATGTAATCAGGTGAGAGTGTCAACATCTATAGACTTGGGCGCGAAACTTGGAGATATCGAACTGATCACGATATCTTTAATTCTTTCATCACAGCGTCAAAGCATTTATTATATCAACTTTCATTTTTAAGCACTTTTGAACAGCCCACTTCGAGAAGTTACCTGGCTTACGGAATAGACCACCCGTACACTTCGACCTCTGGTTGATGCACGCAGGGTCATATTTTGGACGCTTGGCCATCACTAACTGTTGCTGAGAAGAAGACACTCACCGAACAACTTCAGGTGCAGTGACTTATCAGCGACAAACACTCAGAGCTGGAAAACTTATGTTCTGATATATGCGTCTTGCACGTTCCGTCGGTGTGGAAATATCTCTTCGAAAATTAATCAAGTTGATTGACCTGTGCGATGAGCCGTGGCCAAAGAGCCTGGTTATCCGAGGCTCGATTGTGAGTGCTGGAGTAGTACTGCAGGCCACCTGTCTGCTGCATGGTGTCGCAGTGGCTGGGTCTCGGACCCTTGGGAACGCATCAGGCTTTTCGATGCTCTGGTTGAAGTGAGGTGCACTTCGACGTTGGTTTGGTCGGGTTCTGCTCTTCTGATTCATTGCACGTCCGATCCTTTGAGCTCGAACAGGAAATTGATCTGGAACGGCTTCAAGGAATATGTGCACGATCGTTCGGGGGAAGCGCCTCGAGCGCGAACGAGGAGGTGCCCGAGCCCTATACCGACATCTGCAAGATCCCTGATGTGACCGAGGAGCAGCGCATGCATTGGAAAAATGTAGGCTTGAAGGTGGCCTCCGAAGGAAAGCTCGCTGTCATCCTTTTAGCTGGAGGTGAGGCATGATCCTTCTCGCTTGAGTTGAGCCATCATCGTTTTCGGGTAGGCTCTTGAGCGTTGCCAGTTCGCGACCTCCCAGGAACTTGCTGCTCTCAGGGACCCAGTCCAGTATGCGTCCACTTGACGGTTCCGTCCACCCAGGTCACAACACGCGTCAACATCGAAGCTGCCGAACTGTCGTTGGAGGCGCTCAAAGACCTCCTTGCGCACCTTCCAATCCGGCCGATCGGCTGGCTGTTTGGTGGCTCGTCCAGACGGCTGAGCTGGCTGCTTAGGACCTCGGAAATCCGTAGCAGGCGGTGTCGAGGTTTTCGGCTTGGTGGAAGGAGTCGTCGTAGCAGGTTTGTCGCAGCCGAGCACTACGGCGCAATACTGGATCGGTTCCCGGGGTGCTCGCTTCCTGCCGGCGCTTTCCAGATTCGGACAAATCAGTGAAGTAGCCGGTGGGAGCTCGCAGCATTAGTTCCTCTCCAGCGGGTGCATGCTTACAGTAATACCTCACTTTTAAGAGAATCGACGATAAGAGACCAGCCAGCGTTTTTTTGGGGGGGGTCGCGTTTTTTACGATGACCCTGAGCCTTTTCAAATCGTTAAGAGAATGGGTCCAAATAAGAGAACGGGAGCTGGCTAGATGAGGAAATATGGTTGGGAAACCATGTTAAACCATGTATTAGATATGGTATGGTCGCAAATAAGGAACAAACCTGGCTATCGCTGACCTTATTGGATCGCGCTTCGTTAAGCGCCGCTGGCGTGTTGGGGGGCGGGGGGGGGTTCACTTTTTTCCGATGAGGCTGGCTGACCGCATATCCCTGTTCTCTTAAATATGCAGTATTACTGTAGGCGAGCTAGTTGCATGCTCAGGCTGGCACGTTGCATGCCCCGCATGCCCCGCACGCCCCGGCGTATGCCCCGGGGCATGCCCCGCTGCATGCCCCACTGAGCTGGTTGCATGCTCAGCCGGCCGTGTTGCATGCCCCGCATGCCCCGCATGCCCCGGGGCATGCCCCGCTGCATGCCCCACTGAGCTGGTTGCATGCTCAGCCGGCCGTGTTGCCTGCCCCGCATGCCCCGCATGCCCCGGGGCATGCCCCACTGAGCTGGTTGCATGCTCAGCCGGCTGTGTTGCATGCCCCGCATGCCCCGTATGCCCCGGCGCATGCCCCGCTGCATGCCCCACTGAGCTGGCAGCATGCTCAGCCGAGCCGGTTGCGTGCCAGGGCGCGCTTCCAGCCTGGATCAGGCTCTCCAGGGCCCGCTCCGCCACCTGAAGTGTCTCCACGCCATCCATCCATGATTCCATGGTGGCCACCCATCCTGGTACAGGGGTTGGCGGGTGGTCTTCAAAGATCTCGTCGGCATCCAGCACGGAGAGTGGGTCCTTGGGGAGGTCCGTCTCCTTGTCTACGACACCGGCCTCCTTGAGCCCTTCTCGCGGGTCCTTGGTCACGTAGTCAGGTCGGCGAGATAGCGCATCGGGGACCAGAAGAAGAGCTCCCTTGACGTACTCCATTCGTGGCAGTGCCGACAACGGAGCCTATCCGAGTTTGTCGGAGCCTGAAATTATATCCTCCGCCGGAGACAAAGGCTGGGCGTTGGTCAAGACTCATCGGAGACGGTTTACCCCGGAGCCTAAAATTTTTGGATCCATCGGAGCCAGAGGCTGGAATCACAAAAATCCGATCGGGACGGTTTCCTTCGGATCCTTCATTTTGAGCATCCATCGGAGCCAAAGCCTAAGATATCGAAAATCCGAACGGGACGGTCTATCTCGGATCCTAAATTTTCAGGATCTAACGGAGCCGGGTCCAAAATATTGAGAATCCCTCGGATTCGGATTCTACGTTCGGAGACTGATCCCTAAAACAATTATAAAGCTATCTAGCAAAGTAGCACTCCGGTGTAAATGTGATGCAAAGTTATAAGCATTGCGTGATAACATAACTATTACTATTGGCTTATGCCATACGTACACATGAACAATCAAGCAGTATTGAGGTAGAAGTGTGGATATCTACTGCACGAGTCAAAGGCATACACGCACATTATGCGTCTGACGCATCACTATCACTATCGCTCTCGTCTGCATGATACTTCGAAATGTAGGCTGCCACAATATCATCAACAGAGGGTCGCAAAAACTCATACTTCCAGTTCGTGAGAACAAACATGTAAGCTTCAAGCAAGTCTGCACCCATCGAACCCGTATGAAAATCTGCCAAGAGTGACCCTGCTCCACTGAAAACTTGCTCAATGTTAGCAGATGCTGCCTTCTTAGAAGCACAGTCCGCAAAGAAGACCGCCGCGTGAATAGGAAGCTGACTCTCATGTTCACAATATAAAGCCAACTGGTCAAAATCTCCGGTCACACTATCTACGTACTTTCCACTCAACATTGAAGACTGGCACACAGACATCCTTCTCAAAACGAATCTTGTCACTCAACGAGGCTTCGAAATTCACCGCACCTCTTTGAGAAGCACAACGCTCTCCTGCAGATGATCGCGCAGATCTGATGGCTTGAAAAGGAGTACCTTCTCGCGGGAGCCGAGCCGTACACGTACACGGGGGCCTTAGTTGCAGTATCCTTGGGATCAGAAGCGGCAGAGTCCGCTGCGACGGTATTGCTGATGGTGTCTGAAGGAATGAGTCGGAGCTCGGCCCCTCTATTATCCTTAAGCGTATCATGTCGGAAGCGATTCCACTGATCAAGTCTAATCCAATAGCCTGCGTGGTCGGGGTCAATCAAAACGTCTTCCTCGACCTACATACGCGACACGTAGAATGAAGTCAGGGGAGGTGCACAGCGTTTGTATGGTTCAATCGTGCTTGCAAAGCTGAACGAGCATATGTCTTCGCTGAAAGCGTAGGCGTACCTGAAAGCGTATGGCCTCGGTCTTAGCTGAGGTGCGACCGGTGCCAAACTGGCGACAAGGTTGATACTCGACAGCCGTCGATGGAAATGTTCTTGCCTTATCCGATGCAGACATAGCAGTAAACTAATGACCGGGGATGTTGATCTGCACATTCAAATCGACCTGCTGTTGACCAGGATACTTTTTCACCACCTCGCATGCAAGGGGTTGTTGCACAGCTGTATTTGCCTTTTTGGCTGCAGGTGCAGGCCCCATTTCGAACGTATGGGTATGAGAGTGAGTTTCAAGTTCTTATTATACCCATACTTCGTGCACAATTTCATGAAGATGAATAGTAGTGTTCACTGTGTTCTCAACGAGCCAATGAACGTGATCCGCACATGTGGAAGTGGAGATGTGTGCACAACTTATTCGTTCGTTCTAGATTCTTTATCTGTGGACCTTGCGGAAAACGTGCTACTATATAATGTGGCTACGTGGGGCCTGGGGCGTCCCGGGTTTACGGAGCCGGAGTTTGGATTTTTGAGGCTCTGGCCGAGACGGGAAGCGTCGGATCCTGAAAATGCAGGATCCATCGGAGCCAAAGCCTGGAATTTCGTGAATCCGTACGGGACGGTATAGCCCGGATCCTGATTTTTGAGGATCCATCGGAGCCAGAGCCTGAAATGTTGTGAATCCGAACGGGACGGTATAGGTCGGATCCTGATTTTTTAGGATCCATCGGAGCCAAAGCCTAAAATATCGAAAATCTGATCCTTCGGGACGGTCTACCCCGGATCCCGATTTTTCAGGATCCAAGGGAGCCAGAGCCTGGCAAAAAACGTAACCCGGTACCCGGAGACGGGTTGGCTCCGGCTCCGTTGTCGGCACTGATTCGTGGGACACCAACTTCCACCAGGTCCATGTACCACCGTCCCTGCCGTCGGCTAAGATCTCGTCCCGGGGACATTAGCCATTCCAGGGGGCGATGGTCACCTTGTAACCGGAAGTCGGAGGAGAACAGGTAGTGCCTCCAGGTGACGGTGGTGCAATGGTGCAACGCGCAAAGCTCCCTTTCGCCGGTGTGGTAATTCTGTTCCGCCGCGGAAAACTGCCGACTGTCGTAGGCTATCACCCTCATACCGTCACCCGTATATCTTGCATGAGTACGCCTCCCAAAGCAACTCCACTTGCATCCGTTTGTACCAAAAACGGCGCTGACCCATCCGCGGCTGCCTTCATGTCAGGCAATGCCAATACAGGGGCTGAGGAGAGTGCGGTCTTCAACTCGTCGAAGGCCCATTGCTGGAGTTCTCCCCATTGCCACGGTACGTCGGTCTTGCTTGGTGAGCGAGGTCAAGGGTTGGGCAATCTCCGAGAACCGGTGCACGAACCGGCGGTAGTACCCCGCTAGCCCAGGCTCAGAGAGGCGTCAATGTCTGAGTCCCTCATAAGGGACTTCTTGGATCTCGTAGAAACCATCACTCGGAATGCCTGACGGGAGGTGGTACGCTGGGGCGCGTAAGGGTAACGGCGTGGGGAAAATATGATTGCACAGCCACGTGAGGAGCGGGAAAGCCATAGCAGCGAGGGGCACCGGAGAACGTCGTCGAAGTCGAAGGTGCTGCAGACACCAGCCCAAGAAGCGGTAGCGTGCTGGATCAGGGCAGGCAATAAACCGTAAATGAACATTGCGTCAACGAGGCCTGCTCCAGGTCGAACCCCCATAGCTGCGACTCAATCGCTCACAAACTGATCATCTCAAATTCCCACTCATACCCAAACGCGCCGGTGCGCACCACCTACCAAAGCGGCTGACTTAGCCAATCATGGCCAATAGCAATGTGGAATATAGCGTGGATGGGGCCACGACCTACCGGAATATCCTAGTTCACTAGATATCAGAGGGTCTCGAACTGTGTTTGGATAAACTCTCATAATAATAATATAAACCCTAAGCTAGATATACCCCGAACGGTCTCGCAACGGTAACGGAGTCTAGCCTACCTGTGACACAGCGTGTGTCACAGCGCGAGCCTACAGATCAGTCAGCAGTCCAGTCTTGGCCTAGGGGTCTGTCATAGGGGCCTGCACCGGGACTCCCAGTCAGGGCTGCCTATACAGATTCCAGCAGCTGTTACCGTTCAATAACAACAACGTCACACATATTGTTCGTATAGAACCGTGACACCTAAACCCGGAACGGTCACACGGACTACTGTACTCGTACTCGTGCCCTAGTCACAATCTCAATCTGGACGCTCTGACTCAGGGGCCTGCCTGTCAGGGCTTCCTGGCCAGAACTCAGCACGAGATGGTGGTCCTTGTGGGAGGACCACCGTTTTTACGTCGACTTTCGCCAAAACATGCCTTCAAATCGCAACATCTAAAAACACAATTAAGGGCACTTCCGGGTTCTTCCAACAGGAAGATAAATTCATGTAACTCGTAAATATGGTGCGTGATGGTCGCATACGATATATGCGCCCCAAATCGTCAATTTCACGACCAATACGGACATTGCGCACTGGTCCTTGTGGGAGGACTTTGAATTTGGGCAGTAGCCATGAAGCCAGTCGGTTGTTGTAGACGGTGGTCATGACCTGTACCAACATCTCGAAGGAGATGGCGTTGGGTTCAGACGGCAACCGCGGGTAGCGGTCTCGCACGGCCCGATAGAAGCCGAGGTCAAGTCGGTTGTAGAACTGCTGCCGTTGAGACGCCTCCGTGGGCTACCAACGTTTTCATACATGCGTGGTGGGCCCATAACCTGTGAAAACAAACACACAGTGAAGCACTACAAGTCAGGTGCTACGCTCGCATCGTGTCAACCGTGAAACTGTGAAGCTATACACAAGATAATACGATGTGTTATAGCTTCCACCGAAAGAATGTGATGACAGCCCCTAAGGTGTCAGGTGTGGAAATGACAGATGCTATGAACTGTCTGACTACCGAAGTCGATATCGGAGATGGCGCTGATGACAGTGAAGAAGTCATAGTAGTCGAACCATATTGGTGATGACACAGATGACGATGACACTGTCGGCGTGCCAAATCCAGAATTTTTTTCTTCTACATTTTCATTTGTCGAGGATAAGATTTTGCTTGTGGTCGGCCTTTAGCCCAAAGCATCCCCTTCCCCCGAAGGTCTTCGTTGAGTCCAAAAAGGCTCAAAGCCCCCCACCCCCCCACCCCTTCCACGCCTTGGTTTGGCCTACAAAGGCCCAAAGCCCACCCTCCGCCTCGCGGGTTTCTCGCGTCCAAAGCCCCCCCCACACACCCAACGTTTTCCAATTTCTTTTTTTTAGATTCAACACTCTATCAGCCTCCACCACCTCCGAGGACACCTCGTAGACGAGTTCGTTGACGAGGGGGATCACCTCCTAGTCCTTGTTGGGGTCGTCGAAGTCGAACGACGCCAGATCCATGTCCATCTGATACGGACGAAGTCCCCCTTTCGGCTTAAAATTCGTCCCGATCCTCGTCCACATTCAATATATCAAGGCCATTCGTATAGCCCCCGCTACCCCATCTGCGTCGTGGAAGTGGTCAAATTGTCAAGTATCAATCACGAACTTTAGTCGATGACGTCATCAATCTCTCTGTAGCTCAGTTGGTAGAGCGGGGGACTGTAGTACTGATTCGCATTGATATCCCTAGGTCACTGGTTCGATTCCGGTCGGAGAGATGTGCACTCATAGCTCAGTTGGTTAGAGCACCCGTTTAGTAAGCGGGAGGTCCCGAGTTCGACTCTCGGTGCGTGCATTTTCATCACTTCGAGCGATATTTTGCCACATCCGGACTCGATGAGGCCACGTGTGATGGTGCGCGCCTCCTAGGATAATCCTCCCTTCCTGTATCCGACGGTCAGCAGTATAAAGTACGCTTCCTCGACAGCTTCAATCTGCGATATTCCTTCAACCGTATCTTCTTGCTACCATGTCAGTGCTGGAGTGATCGGTGTTGTGAATTATGATGTGGCACAGGCGATTGCCGCCCGATATTTGAATCGGGATCGCGTATTGCCCTCGATGTCACACGATATACAGTAGTGGCTTTCTGTGCTGTATTCAGTATTGTGGCCGGTTACCTTTTTGTTCGAGCGACGAATTCTTCACCACGCTTGGTGGAGGTGTTGATATCTATCGACCAGCCTAAGTAGAAAGTTCTCTCTATTATGTTGGCAACCCCTCCCTCATCCCCCTCATCCCCCCTTCCAGCTTGGCGCTCAAACAAGTCGGGCGAGCGATGCGGTATATAATTCTCCCCCCACTTGAGCGTTCACGTACCAAAGTGGGGTTTGAACGCATAAGTTCGCGATGGAAAACGATTATACTTGCACGCACCGAGAGTCGAACTCGGGACCTCCCGCTTACTAAACGGGTGCTCTAACCAACTGAGCTATGAGTGCGCATCTCTCCGACCGGAATCGAACCAGTGACCTAGGGATACCAACACAATTCAGAACTACAGTCCCCCGCTCTACCAACTGAGCTACAGAGAGATCGATGAGTGCTGGTTCCACAGTGAACATACTTGTTCAAATCAGTATTGTCCCTTCCACCACATTAGCGGACGTGGCACATCAGTGCGAGAGCTCCTCGCTGCACCACACGACGACGGCGACACGAGGCCTCGTCATCGAATCTGGACGATGTGGCAAAATATCGTTCGAAGTGACGAAAATGCACGCACCGAGAGTCGAACTCGGGACCTCCCGCTTACTAAACGGGTGCTCTAACCAACTGAGCTATGAGTGCACATCTCTCCGACCGGAATCGAACCAGTGACCTAGGGATAACAATGCGAATCAGTACTACAGTCCCCCGCTCTACCAACTGAGCTACAGAGAGATCGATGACGTCACATGGCTAAACTTGTATTAATATACATTTTTTACATTTCGGCAAACAAAATGCATCGCCGTGGGATATCGGCAGTCCAGCGGTGATGCGGATGGTGCCGGTGCTGGTGTGGAAGACATGAGCGCTTTCCATCCACCAGTCGGAAAACCGATCGAAATCGGCCAGCTCAAAGAAGAGAAGAAAGATGCCATTTGTATCACTGTTAGACGTATCGCTGTGCACGTGAACACATTTCATTGGCTGTCGAATGCATGTGAATAATGGCCGTTACTCTCCCATTAAGCCCTCTGTGACGGTGCCAAATCTGAATTCAAGTCTCACCGAAAGTCGTCGCTGGCTCTGCTCATGTCGTTCATGTCATCGCTTCGATCCTCGTGTAAATTGTCAAACCTGTAACCTCAGTCGCCAGCGCCAGTTCACTTCGATTTCGCTTACCAATCAGAATTGCACGGGCTCTTTCATTTTGAAAGCAGTGCCGTTCTTGCGATGGCGTTGAAGCCGTACTGTGAGTTTCTGTGACACTGTAAGTGTCAACCATCGCATGTCACAACAACATGATTGAACGATTCGTTGTTTCGTGACACGACAGTCATACATGCAGCTGTGCGCAGCTGGTGACACAAACGTTCGATTGGCGAATTGTTCTTGGGATACTCAAAAAACGAAAAGGACCTTCTCAAAACATTTCGCTCCCGTGTTCAAGGTTGTCTAAAGCGCGTACTATTTTCTAAGAAGTGTACCATGGTGAAGCGAAAATTAGAAGAACCGTTAGACGAGGTATTGCGCCCCTGTTGTTGTGGAAGCCCTTTGTATAGAGCGATCCGTGCAAAGCTGGTCCATGTCAGTTCGCCTTGACTATTTGCACCATGGACTTTTTTCCGTCAACCCAATGACGCAGTGCGTGTACTGTGAAGACAACATCGTTCTTCGCTTCACTTATATCAAATGCTGCACTGCCCCATTTGTCACAGGGGAAAGTAGATACGGCTGCTTATGGTGCGTTAAAGTCAAAGCTCGAAAGATGTAATCAGGTGAGAGTGTCAACATCTATAGACTTGGGCGCGAAACTTGGAGATATCGAACTGATCACGATATCTTTAATTCTTTCATCACAGCGTCAAAGCATTTATTATATCAACTTTCATTTTTAAGCACTTTTGAACAGCCCACTTCGAGAAGTTACCTGGCTTACGGAATAGACCACCCGTACACTTCGACCTCTGGTTGATGCACGCAGGGTCATATTTTGGACGCTTGGCCATCACTAACTGTTGCTGAGAAGAAGACACTCACCGAACAACTTCAGGTGCAGTGACTTATCAGCGACAAACACTCAGAGCTGGAAAACTTATGTTCTGATATATGCGTCTTGCACGTTCCGTCGGTGTGGAAATATCTCTTCGAAAATTAATCAAGTTGATTGACCTGTGCGATGAGCCGTGGCCAAAGAGCCTGGTTATCCGAGGCTCGATTGTGAGTGCTGGAGTAGTACTGCAGGCCACCTGTCTGCTGCATGGTGTCGCAGTGGCTGGGTCTCGGACCCTTGGGAACGCATCAGGCTTTTCGATGCTCTGGTTGAAGTGAGGTGCACTTCGACGTTGGTTTGGTCGGGTTCTGCTCTTCTGATTCACTGCACGTCCGATCCTTTGAGCTCGAACAGGAAATTGATCTGGAACGGCTTCAAGGAATATGTGCACGATCGTTCGGGGGAAGCGCCTCGAGCGCGAACGAGGAGGTGCCCGAGCCCTATACCGACATCTGCAAGATCCCTGATGTGACCGAGGAGCAGCGCATGCATTGGAAAAATGTAGGCTTGAAGGTGGCCTCCGAAGGAAAGCTCGCTGTCATCCTTTTAGCTGGAGGTGAGGCATGATCCTTCTCGCTTGAGTTGAGCCATCATCGTTTTCGGGTAGGCTCTTGAGCGTTGCCAGTTCGCGACCTCCCAGGAACTTGCTGCTCTCAGGAACACTCTCAGGAACTCTCAGAGCCGGTCCCGGTCAAAGCTCGAGTGCGCACCGGCGCCTGTACTGCCTGCACCGGCAGCTGCGAGGGTCGCTAACTGCCGGAAGCTCACGGGGGCCGGCACGTATGGAGGACGCTGTGTGTGGGTCCTCGTACTATCATCCTGTATGCTAGCAAGATTCGACTCGAGCTGGGGCCCCTAACCGATGGTATTTCTTCACGAAGTCGTCGGGATCTCCCTGCGCTTCGAACCCCAGTCAGCTGCATCCCACGCGGCATCGCTCTGGAGCAAATCTGTATCAAAAGGAGCAGGCCGAGTCTCCTATTTTCACTCTTCTTGATCGCTTTGGAGGTACCACATCGAAGGTACCCGCCGGCGGCGAAAAGCGGGCATCCCTTTTCTAGCTCAACTGTCGATCAGCGGCGTGGTGCCCCGCGGACAGGGCAAGGCACACGGCTTGGATACGACGGTCCGAAAGGATGCTTCGACATTCAGCTCCCATCTCACAAAGTCTTGTATCAAATTCAGGTAGGAAACTGCTGCTGCTCTGCTGCGCCCATACCACTCCCAGGCCTTCTGTCACTACTCTGCGCCTCTTTCGTAGGCATTCCTGCACTGTAGCATATGGAGCTCTTCGGCTGCACACATTGCGCAGTGATGACGCGCCCTTCTTGTGCCTTACTGGGCATGCCATGGTGGACCACCTTGATCCATGACACAGCGCACCGCAGCGATGCTTGGCGTGGCGCACCAAGATACCAGGGGAAATATGGGCTGCAATATCACTCAGTATGCTAGATTGAAATATGACGTGGTCCATGTCTGGATGAGTGACGCGGTGCACTTTGCCTTGCACGTCCACCATGTGACCGTGTGGCCCCCACAAGATGAGGGAAAGCACGGCGCTCACATATGATGGGCCGTGCCTGCGGCTTCTGTGTATGCGCTCACTGCAACGTGGAAAGCACGACGCTCACATATGACGGGCCGTGCCTGCGATATGATTTTGGGTGGCGCAGTATTAATGGGAAGGCTGCTCACGGTAGACTCATTCCACAGAAGCGTTGCAAACTGTTTCAGTTGAAGTGATCCAGCAGATTGTAGGGGTTTTGGGTTGTCGGAGCTGTGCGAAGGGTAAACTGTCCCAAGATTGTTAGGGACCGAACAATGTTCCTTGATGAAAGCTGGCACAAGATAGCTTGGGTGAAGGCAAGAGTCTGGACTAAAGCTTAGCTAAGGTCTTTCAAAATAGTGCCGTGGTGAGGGAGTTGCTGGCATTGAAAGGGTGACTTGGCCTGGGGGCGGTGTTGTAGGATGTTCATGAGCTCATGGCAGGGAGGCAGCTAGGGAAAGCCTTTGGGAAGGGTTGGCGCATGTTGACTGTGAGGGAGGGGTATTGACGAAAGTGGGTTTGGGACCAGCAGCTGACAGGAGGGTCAGGGACAGGAGGTGATAATTCGGTCCTCGCAGAGATGGCAGGGATAGGCAGTGGAAGAAGGAATCAATGGCAAACATCGGTCCGCGCGGGAGCTAGAGTTGAATCGCGCCCAGTGTAGCAGGGAACATGCGAGAAGGGTTCCCCAGGATTCTGCGGTGAGCCTCCTGAGATTTTCGGCTGCGCACTTGTGGTTTCAGGGGTCTGCAATGCGTTCTTTGGGATGGGAAACAGGCGGAGCGGCTGCTCGCTCTGCAGCGCATGGCAGCGAAGGCGACTGGAAAAGCAGAGTCAGATGTGGTGATCCCATGGTGAGGCAAGCCTATTCTACTTTCCTGCAAGTGTTGGAAGCGCTAGCGAGCTTCGTAGCTTACTAAAGTCTAAATGAACAGGCTCTCGTGCCTCCCAGCTGGCATCCAAGCCAGATTCATCGAGACTCGCGTTTGTTGGTGTTTCCTTCGCTGGTGGGCTGACTCCAGGAACGCGTTGATGCTCGGTACGTCCATGCAGGTACATTATGTACAGTAAGTTCACCGACGTAAAGACGCTCGCTTACTTCAAGGAGATGAACTACTTCGGTCTCCGGGAGGATCAGGTGTGCACTTGCCTCAATTGCAGACCGTTCCCATCAGAGTCCTGGAGTCCTGCAGAATGTCGATGTCCTGCTCGAGCACGCTTTCAGCCTGGCACGGCCGGGACCGCATTGGGGTGTTACTGACTGATGATCAGCAGCTATGATCCCATGAATCACACGTTCATAAGATGCAGAGAGCACTGAACTTGGAACAAGGAAATACTTGGGCAAATCATAGCGCTGTCCTCACAGGCCTAGCTGTGAAGTGGATCTTGCAACTCCCTTTTTAGCACCCCTTGTCAAGGCCCCCTGCGGAGGTGGGTTTTACTTTGCTTTTCGCCATTCTGATACAGAACTCTCTCGCAAAAGGCTCTTGCGGGAATGGGCACAGCTGTTTAGCAACTCCGACTCAAAACCGCCGTGCAGGAGCTCCCGAGGCGAAACAATGCAGCCGAGGGCCATGCTATCATTTGCCGATGCCTTTGCTTGCTCCAATTTTTTCAACCCGCGCCCTATGACATGTCACCCTTTAGGCGTGGATCTCGCTGCGTAATAATGGAAACCTCGGCACTTGCCGCTGCTGTGATCAGGCTATCTGTGCGTGCACTGATTTCGGAGGTTGTCAAGTGCAAACGTCTCAAGTGTGCGCATCGCTTCTCGGGGTTGTGTGGGACCTCGGCCTCGGGCACCGTTCCTGAGCAACGCGCGCGTGAGAGAGAGAAAGGAGGACTGCGCAGCGTACGCTCGAGGGCTTTTGACAAAAATATGCACACTTTCTGCTAATTCCCAGATGGGGCCTCATCCATCCTGTTTGGTTGCACGGCGAACACGGCGGTGGTGCAGCGCCCTTGGATGAGTGTTCTCCATCCGATGCGCAGGTACGCTTCTTCGCGCAGGGTGTGCTGCCGTGCGTCACCAAGGAGGGCGGCGTCATCATGGTGGGCTTCCACGATCTCGCCAGCTCCCGCCACTCCCATACCTGCTCTTTCCAATGCTTGTGCCCTCGTTAAGACCCGAGGCTTTGGATCTCTCCTCTCCTGTGTTGCTGTGGCACAGGCAACTCCCTTCCTGTCGATGTATTCACCAAAGCCCTTCAAAGACGGGCATCTCCATACGGATATGCTGCCTGCCTCTACCGCTTTCTATCCCTGCATAACCCATTTGCATCCTTCTTTTCTTCCCTCTCTGTCCACACCTCAACCCCCTGCGGCCCTGACGGCCCATTCTGTCATCCACTTTCTTCCTTGCCCCGCTTCCCAGCCGCCCAATCTTCACCTATCCGGTCATCCTCCTGCCTCCACTCCTATCCCGGGCCCCATTCCTGTCACTGATCTTTGCGGGAATGACCAATGCGGTGGTGTCGTGCGCAGGAAACTGCTTGTTCCGTGGCGCAGTCCCCGGATGGCAATGGAGGGCTCTACAGTGCACTCCAGTACACCGGTTGCCTCGCGGATATGGAAGCTCGTGGGGTGACTCCCTGTCGACCATCCTCTTGCCCTGCATGCTACTCATGGTGATACAGATCCGAGCGCTGTGCTTGGTAAAATTCAGAGCTTCTGCTGAATTGAGGGCTGGATGTGGGCGCGGTATGTCCTGACATTTCTCTTGCTCTGTTTGGGTGTGTGTCGCCCACTGCCACATTCCTCTTGCTCTGTTTCTATTTGTTCTTGCTTGCACTGTCCATCAATGCATGTGGAACTGGAGTGGTCCAATGTGCCTGACGCTGCTGGCCTCAGACCTTTGTGGCTGCTAGACCATCGCTGTCAGGCCCAAGGGGGATGCGCAGTGCGGATTGAGTCAAAATGGAGGGAAATTTCAAGTTTGTCAGCGATTCAAATCGGTCATTACATCATGTTGCAGCTGATTCCAGGCTGCAGTCCATGCCATCGATTCAAATCGGTCATCATGATATATTATGTTGCAGCTGATTCCAGGCTGGAGTCCATGCCATCGATTCAAATCGGTCATCATGATATATTATGTTGCAGCTGATTCCAGGCTGGAGTCCATGCCATCGATTCAAATTGGTATTCAGCACCTGTTGTTCTGTCATGTTGCTGGTCAGTCCATCTCACGGTCTGCCTTCAGCACCTGTTGCACCTGTCATGTTGCTGGTCAGTCCATCTCACGGTCTGCCTTCAGCACCTGTTGCACCTGTCATGTTGCTGGTCAGTCCATCTCACGGTCTGCATTCAGCACCTGTTGCACCTGTCATGTTGCTGGTCAGTCCATCTCACGGTCTGCATTCAGCACCTGTTGCACCTGTCATGTTGCTGGTCAGTCCATCTCACGGTCTGCATTCAGCACCCGTTGCACCTGTCATGTTGCTGGTCAGTCCATCTCACGGTCTGCATTCAGCACCTGTTGCACCTGTCATGTTGCTGGTCAGTCCATCTCATGGTCTGCATTCAGCACCCGTTGCACCTGTCATGTTGCTGGTCAGTCCCGGTTTGATTTTTGTTCTGCAACAATCTCGATTTGTGATGTGACAGTTTCCCTTTGGCGGCGTAAGACTTCTGAAAGTTCCCTTTGGATCTTCTTCGGAATCAGAGTTCTCCGAAATCTTTAAGTCTGATATCTTACCTGCGGGGCATCTACAGGTGGAGTGTGTAGACTGCTACTGTGTTGACAATGCCCTTGTACGTCCTGGGGACCCTCTGTTTGTGGTGCGCCCTCGTCTGCACTGCTGCCGATGGTCTTGTACGTCTGGCTGGCCCCTATCGCGATGCCCCTTCATTCTAACCCCCTTCCGCCTGAGCTTCACTTTCTCTTGACCCATGTCATATTCCCCGAGCACGAAGGCGAGAGCGCGGTGGTGCAAGTTTCGAAGGATGCCCCCTTTAGGAGATGTGTTATTTCATGAGCTCCCGACGTGCGCTCCGAATTATACAATGCTCTCTGTGACAAAATAGGCATTTTTTTAATAGAGAAGGACGAACGGTATCAATCACCCATCATGCAGGCATTATTATCATTGTATAACTTCCATCATGCAGGCATTATTATCATTGTATAACTTCCATCATGTTGTTCCAACAAACAGCGCCTCCGACACCGTGTTGGAAATAATTAGAGGGCACTACAGAGCACCGATGTGGCAAGAATTGATTACAACCTCTTGGCTATCCTCTTGTCGCGGAACTTTCCGTGGTCCGTCGCGTTGGAAACAGACAATTTTGCGGCATGCTCTTCATGTGATTTTTCGGAGACACTTCACTCCCACAATGTGCGCACTCTGAGAGATACGGATGGTGGGATATCTCTGTGGAGGGGTGACGAGTGCTGCCGCCCTGAGTCATAAATCATGCATCATGATGTTGTCCCTGCATGATTGGCATGGACCGCTGTGAGGATCGTCGATGCTCTCTCGATGCAGGGGCACTGCTACGAGCGTGAGACAGAATGCGGAGCACGGGTGGTGAGCAAGGTGACGTGCTGCTGCCTGCAGTCCTTGAAAATTAAGCTAGTGCTTGGCACATGTGCGGCACCAGATTGCATTATTGAGGGCCACCGTGAATGTACTCTATTAGCGCAAGTCGAGGGGCACCACCACAAGTCGAGGGGCACCACCGCAAGTCTAGGGGCACCACCGCAAGTCGAGGGGCACCACCGCACGTCGAGGGGCACCACCGCAAGTCGAGGGCACCACCGCACGTCGAGGGGCACTACCGCAAGTCGAGGGGCACCACCGCAAGTCGAGGGGCACCACTGCGACGTCGAGGGGCACCACCGCAGCCGAGGGGCACCACCGCACGTCGAGGGGCACCCACCGCACGTCGAAGGCACCACCGCACGTCGAGGGGCACCACCGCACGCTGAGGGGCACCACCGCACGCCGAGGGGCACCACCGCAAGTCGAGGGGCACCACCGCACGTCGAGGGGCACCACCGCAAGTCGAGGGGCACCACCGCACGTCGAGGGGCACCACCGCAAGTCGAGGGGCACCACCGCACGTCGAGGGGACAGATATCCGCAGTCCCGGAAAATTGATGATCTGGCTCGAGCTTTGGCTCAGTAGTGTTGGAGCAAATCTCCGGCTGCCAACTCTTTTTGCAGCTCAAGTGGATTAGTGCAGCGCCCCCTTTCCCACAGGGAAGATATATAGGATTAGGGCGCGCCAGTCTGGCATTCGGAATGGCATACTTACACACTTGTCCACTTCCCATTGCTCTTGCCATGCTTTCGCACCGCCGGTGCCTGGGCATGCGCTTGGGAGCTGTGCCTCAAGATCTCTGCGTCTGACCAATGGCATTGATGCGGCTTGGCCCGGCAGGCATATCCGGAGGAGCGGGTGGGAGTCTTCGCAGTACGAGGGGACGCCGTGGAGGTGGTGGAATACAGCGAGCTCGACCCAAAGCTTGCCACTGCGCGGGGCAGTGGCGGCGAGCTGCTCTTCAACTGGAGCAATGTCTGCATGCACTACTTCAGCGTGCCCTTTCTCAAGCGGGTCAGTTGTGCCGCCGCTCATCGATGCTGATGCCCTGGCATCCTCTTCCCCTCCTCCGTCGGGTCGGCCACGCTGCCGCTCGTCATTGCCTTCCTCGAGCGTGGAATCCTCCCTGGACCCAGCTTGGACCCCTGCCTGCCCTCCAGCCTGGCAGTGCTGGGGCTTGTGGGCCCCCTCTGAATGCAAGATCTATCGGGCGTCCCTCCGCACGTGCCTGCATACGCCGGCGCGCCCCGGTCATAAACATGGATCGGCGACCCCATCCTGGCATACGTGATGGGCGGCGCCATATCACGGATGGTGACACGTGGCCACGAGGGTTGTGGTGAGGCAGGTGGCCGCGGCGTTCGAGCTCTCGGGGCAGTATCATCTGGCAAACAAGAAGATTCCTAGCGTGGACGGCAAGGTTGATGGCATCAAGCTCGAGATGTTCATCTTTGACTCCTTCAAGCTCGCCAAGAAGATCTCGCTGCTCGAGGTGCTTCTCTGTGCACCGCGCGGCCCGCGCCTGTTGGAGCATGCCAGCTTTCCCCACGCCCTTCCGGGTGTGGGGTGGCTGGCCGACAGTGGGCGCACGGCTCAGCTCAACTCTTGATGGGTAACTGGGGTGACTTGAGAGACTGCGATGTGTCGCCCCAGAGGGTTGTCAAAGAGGGAAGATTTCCAGAGCTTGGGGTCGCTCGAGTCGGAGTCCCCCCTCCTTTAAGAAGTTGCCTGGGAGCGCGGGGTGGTGTAGGAATTCGAGAGTCTCGTTTACACAAAAGCGAACATAAACTTTCATTATCAAAAGATATACTAGTTTGAGCGACTTGAAACGCCACGAGCATTTGCGCGCCATCATTACTGATTGGCGATCTTATGTGAAAGTCAGAGTCCTACGTGTCACTGTCGTGTTCATACCGACCGCAGTGACACTCCTGAGTACAGATGAACTCATTACGCACTTCCCTATGGTCATCAGTGATCTGACGGCCACGATTAGTTCAGCAGATCTACAGATCTAGATCTAAGGGTTCCACAGGGTTTCTTTAGGGTTTCTTCAGGGTTCGAGCATCCTGACTACTGTACAAGGTCTAGATAGTCATTCTTTACACCAAACTGATCAGCAGGCACTTGCAGATTCCAATACCCCTTCTAAAGGGTGACTGTCTAGATGTCCTACTGCCAGTTCTTGGGAATGGTGCCCCTTCAGTCAGCAATAACCAGTTCTTGGGATGGTGCCCCTCCAGCTCCAGTTTATGGGGATGGTGCCCCCTTCAATCTTCAGTCTTCAGGGTCGGAGTCCTTCAACTTCATGATACCAAGCCTCTCCCTGTGTGTAAGGAAGGCTGGTAGAGGGAGGGGCTTGGTGAAGACATCAGCTGTGTTGTCCGCTGAGGCGACGTACATGGCTTCCACAATCTTGGACTTCACCAGCTCTCTGATATACATGTTTCTCACCTCGATGTGCTTGGATTGGTTATTGTTGACATAGTCAAATGCCAGATGAATGGCCCCCTGATTGTCACAATACATCGGTACTGGGGTGCAAATGTCCAGGATGTGGTTGTCACTGGAGGCAAACAACTCCAGAGTGAAGGGTCCATGCTCCTCGATGTGCTTCTCAGCCTGCTCAAACTTCCAGTCTGTCTTGTCACGGTCAGAATCATCATGATATGCTGCACAGGCCATGTAGGTATCCAAAGTGCCAGACATCTGATCTTCATATATGATATACTGGTTGCCAACTCTAGAGAATGAGAACGTCACCCCCCCATTGGATATCTGCCTGGCCCCAAAATCAACACTGAACCCAGCATCCTCAAGCGCCACCACAGACACCAAGTTGAATGGCTGCCCAGGAATACAGTGAGCACCAGTGAACTGCAGTCCAACAGCGCGCCCAGTGGACACATCCAGCTTGGCAAATGTGACCGTCCCGCTGCCCTCCGATGAGACAGTACCAGCCTGCACCACACTGAAAGTGGAACTGGAAGTAGCATCAAAGTCATCGCCAAAATCACCCACTGAACTGAAGATGTGCTTGGAGGCGCCACTGTCTAGCATAGCCACCCGACCAGCGCACGCAGCCAATGGCAGGGCTCTGGTGAACACGTCAGCCCTGTTGTCTGTGGATGCAACATACAGGGCGAGCGGGCTGCCCACAGGATGGTCCCCTCGCAGTTCACATGCATCCTCATCACCAGAGTCACTCCCATCTGCAAGATCAGGTGCATCATAATACCAATCAGAAGAGCAGCAACCCTCAATCCCAGGCTCAGCGCCAGCGGCACAGAGGCGGTGCTTGCGAGGCGGACAGAACAGTCCAGATGCCCAATCATCAGAGGGGATGTCACCCACTCCTTCAAGGGGCTGCCACGAGTGCACATCATCCTCCTCGTCCGAGTCAGAGGCATCCACCAGATCAGGCATAGCATCCGAAGTATAATCATCATCACCCGAGTCAAAGTTAGAAGCTGAATCCAGAGCAGGGATGGAGCAACCAGAGTCATTATCATGATGATGACAAAGCAGTCCAGATGCCCAATCATCAGAGGGGATACCACCCACTCCTTCAAAGGGCTGCCATGAGTACTCACCATCCTCCTCGTCCGAGTCAGAGGCATCCACCAGATCTGGTATAGTATCTGAAGCATAATCACCATCATCCGAGCCAGAAAGACCGCTGAGATCAGGCACACAGCTGAGCCCAGACAACGTGTGACAAGCCCAGGCATGATGGTCAGCAGCAACCCGTGCAGGTGTTGTGAAACTGGCACCAGAGCCATCCAGTGCATACACAGGCTCAGGCAATGGGTGAGAAGAGAAGGCATGTTGAAAAGCAACCTGCTCAACACCATATACCACATAGGCATCAGGTGTGGTCTCAGAAGTAGAATCTCCTCGGCCCAAAGAGATATCACCACGATGAGAAGAACCCCCAGAGTCATAGTCACTGTAGTCTGAATCATCACTGCCATCAGACGAGGAGTCAAAGTCCCACTCATCCTCATAGCCATATCCCAGCAAGGTCCAGAAGCCCTCAATCGCCTGCACCGTGTCCCGAGTAACCATACCGAGTAAAGTCACCCATGACTGCAGCTTCTCAAAGGATCCTCGTACCATGACCGGCTCCTTCTCAAGCAGATGCTGCAGCAGACTGTGCTGCTCGGCCACCAGGCGCTTCGCACACACCATCTTCTCTTGGCTCACCACTCTGCCATCAGCAGGAAAGTGAGGACTCTCCAGCACTGTCACTGCCCTGTCCAACACTTCCACAGAGCCACTCATGAACATACCATGCCCATACTGGACATCCGAAGTGTACCATGGCTGCCTGGGGGATATCTGATACCCAGGCGCAAGATGTTGCTCCCTTCCTGCCCCCCATAGGGCTTGGGTAGGATCAAGCTTCCTCCCAGGCAGGACTGTGCACAGAGTATCAATGTAGACAAACGAGTCGTACACCGGAGCCACAAGGAAATACTTGTGCTTGTTCAATAAGAACCGATGCTTATTGGGCTGATAGGGGTGTGACTTCTTACCAGGTCTCCTCAATGTAGAGTGCCCACTCACAGGAGCATCAGACCTCCACCGATAGCCCCCACCCACAGGCTGGTCCCTACCCCGAACAGGGAAGGGACCCTCAGAAGATGCAAGTCCATCCAGAACTGCATAGTAGTTGTGCAGGGAGATACCAGATTGAGACCCAATACAGTCTCCCGCATTATAACCAGATATAAATTGAGGCATGTCGTCAGAGAAGCAGGTAACCACGCTGTCCAGCTCACAGATTGCATACAGAGCCTCCCCAGAAGCATCCACACCAGGGTCCTTCTGAGTTTCAGTAACAGCAGCCGCACGATTGGGTAGCTTCTTGAGCATCGCAGCACGCTTCTGCTCTTCCTGCTTACGCCGGTCCTCCACAATTCCAGCTCCCGTCTCCGTCACTGCTGCTGAAGTAGCTATGACGGTGTCGTAGTGGTCACACACCGCATCATTTAGCTTCTGGAACGACGGCAGCTCGTCCCCAGAGTACAAAGTGCGTACAAAAACATACGCCGGGTTCAAAGAATTCAGCACCATAGCCACAAAGACTGCCTCCAGGCTGGCAACATGAAATTTCTCACCGCCCGGCAGGAATTTGCTCGTGCACGCATATTCCTCCACCCTGTCTAGTATCTCCCTCGCATTCAGAAAGCCCTGCAGCGGGGGTGCGAGCGTTGCAAACCACTTCGTGTCATCAAGCAGAGCCTTGACCTGCCTCACAAAGTACGCAGAGCCCGTGCTCCGGCGCATTTTAATTAGCTGTCGCCAGGCTGAGACACCGTCCGCGTCGGTGCTGTACGTCCGAACAACTGCGTTCGCCGTCTTGGTAGTCACGCTCGACAGAAAGTCGTGAAACAACTGATTCGCTGCCACCGAGAACTTCTCGTCCTTCTTGATGTCCTCCAAGTCGTGCGCGTCCGATAATAACAGCGCCAACGCCCGATGTCGCAAACACGGTACAATTTTACCCCGGAACTCCAGCCACTTGCTGTCATTTTCTGCGTCCTGGCCAGAATAAAGCTGGTCAGACTTGAACCCCTTCAACATATCCGTCAGAAGAGGTAAAGGTACGCCCACAGTACCACCCGCAACGCGAGATTTAACACTGGAACCAGACATACCGGATTCCGCGGCCTCAGGAGACGCAATAGCATTTCCTGTCCCCGCATTCTGATTCGCAGCCAACTGGGGCACTGCTTGTGCCAGGACTTGAACCATTTTCATAAGCTCATTTAAACGCGCGTCTTGCTGCGAAAATAGCTGTTGCTGCCTCTCATCGATAAGAGCTGTCAGCGCTGCAGAGTCCTCCCCTACTGAAATTCCATCTTCCGATAGTCCCTCCGAAAGGTCGCCATAGGTAGAATCCATAGGCGTTTCTGGCGGGGTCCGCTCTGCAACCTTGGCCTTGTCTTGTTTCTTACTCATTTCCGAAAACGCGCAGCAAAATTTTGCGTGATACAACCGTAGGTTAACACTTACTGTGTAGTAAGTGGGCCCATAACCTGTAGGAATTCGAGAGTCTCGTTTACACAAAAGCGAACATAAACTTTCATTATCAAAAGGTATACTAGTTCGAGCGACATGAAACGCCACGAGCATTTGCGCGCCATCATTACTGATTGGCGATCTTATGTGAAAGTTCGCGAAACAGAGTCCTACGTGTCACTGTCGTGTTCATACCGACCGCAGTGACACTCCTGAGTACAGATGAACTCATTACGCACTTCCCTATGGTCATCAGTGATCTGACGGCCACGATTAGTTCAGCAGATCTACAGATCTAGATCTAAGGGTTCCACAGGGTTTCTTTAGGGTTTCTTCAGGGTTCGAGCATCCTGACTACTGTAGAAGGTCTAGATAGTCATTCTTTACACCAAACTGATCAGCAGGCACTTGCAGATTCCAATAGGTGGTGGCAACTGAGTGCAGGGAGTTGGAGTCCCCCTTCCCTTAAGAAGTTGCCTGGGAGCGTGGGGTGGTGCCAACTGAGTGCAGGGAGTCGGAGTCCCCCCTCCCTTAAGAAGTTGCCTGGGAGCGCGGGGTGGTGGCAACTGAGTGCAGGTCCGACGGGAAGAGGAGTTTGCCCCCGTCAAGAATGCCCCCGGTGCCGCCAACGATTCTCCGGAGACTGCTCGCGAGCTCCTCTCCCGTCTGCACTGCAGCTGGATCGAGGTGAGAGGCGAGAGAAGCGCCCTGCTGCCCAATCCGCCGACCCTGCCGCATGGCGCATTCTCTCGCTGCGCTCTCGCACAAGCGCCGCTGCGACCTTCAGGGCAGAGATGTGGCAGGGCCGCATCTGGCCGACGTCCCCGGTTGGCTCCACAATCTCCCGCGGTGCGATGCAGTCAGCGACCCCGGATCGGGCGTTGCTGCGCTCCCGATGAAGCCTGTGAGCAATCCTTGCTCCTCCGCGCCTTGGAGGTCTGGAGGGAGGCCTGAAGGCCCTTCACTAAATGAACCCAGTTTTGTACGTTGTGTGGGAAATGCGTTGGAAGGTTTATACGAGGGGCCCATGTGGAGGTATAGTGTTAGGTACGGCGACCTCGTTGTGAACTGGGATGGCCGTTTGGTGGAGGTGGCCGCTTGGTGGAGGTGGCCGCTGGGTGGAGGTGGCCGCTTGGTGGAGGCGGCCGCTGGGTGGAGGCGGCCGCTGGGTGGAGGCGGCCGCTGGGTGGAGGCGGCCGCTGGGTGGAGGCGGCCGCTGGGTGGAGGCGGCCGCTTGGTGGAGGCGGCCGCTTGGTGGGGTGGAGGCGGCCGCTGGGTGGAGGCGGCCGCTGGGTGGAGGCGGCCGCTGGGCGGAGGCGGCCGCTCGGTGGAGGCGGGTGCTGTGACGCGGCGTGTTCCTGTGGTATCTTTATGGCGGGTACCGCCTCTTCGGGAGCGTCGCGGATTCGTCTGTTTTCCCTGTTTGTTGTGAGAAAATGCCTCAAGGGGTGACTGTATCCATATTCTGTTTCGTCCTGGCTCCGTGTGTCGTCCCTGTCTTTGTGTCGTGCCTCGCTCTGGATGGGGAGCACTTTTGTTCGGCCCTTTGGTTTCTTTTTTGTGCCGGCAGTTGGGTGGGTGGGTGGGTGGATGTGTGGTTTTGGCTCAGTGATCTGGCTGTGTCGTATGCTTGCTCAGAGTGTGATATGGTCGTCCTTGTGGCACCTTACTGACGGGCACTGCCTGCTCGCAAGCCGCCCGGATGACTCCATCTCTTGCTCAACCCATCGTCACCTCCGATCCAGTGGAGCTAGATTGGGGGGTTAATGCCCTTCGAGTCGGCCGCCCTCTATGCTGCGTATCGGGCAGGCCTCGCTGCTCTGTGTGGGGGGCGTTTCCGTCTATCACCCACTCTTTGTTGTGATGAGACGTAGAGATTGTCCGTCTTTACACTCCGTGTTGCCCTCCGGGGTGTGGAGCACTTTAGTACCCACCCTTGGTACGCACCAGCGGTGGGCGATGTGCATCTGTTTTCGTTTGGAAGGCGTGCTCCTTGTCGCCGCCACGGAGCCGCGCTGCCAGAGCGCGCTCCCCCCTGGGACCCCACATCCTGCTGCACTTTGTCATAAATGCGTGGCGCATGTGCGCTGTCGCTGTCTCACCGTGATGACGGGCAAGGTGCTGCCCCGCCCACACACTTGCCTAAACGAATTCTTCACTATTGGCTGTTGAGCACAGTTGCATGTTACACCCCCCTATGTTCTTGCACACGTTTTCCTCCTCCGGGATGATGGTTGGGCTAGCTATGATTGTCAGGCCTCATGCCAGTCGTTGCGGGTGGGCGGGTGGTTAGTTTTGTGCCTGCTTCTTCGATGAGCTGTCCCCCATGTGCCGGATCTTTCAGGGAAGTGGACTGGGCTCACTGCTGTATGACACCGCACAAAACACAGAGGGCAGTGCTATAGCTGTTGTGCAGAAAGAAATGAGTGCTGGGGACGCATTCGTTCTCCTTTGTCTAGTACACCTTTGCTGCGGTATTGATGGTCAGGCAGCCTTGCTTGGAGTGTCCGTTGCCTATGTTGTGTAGCGTGTGCGGCAGTGTCTGGGCTAGTTTCGGGTAGGTCTACGTCTCACCGGGCAGATACGGGTGAAGGGTGTGGGCAAATCCCTCACTTGCCTAAACGTTTAGAGTTTGAATCACGGGCTCGTGCATGTGGCATGACATGGTGCCAAAGAAAGCAGTGCAAGGACAAGCACGGACACACACAAACCCATGTCATGGTGGCCCAGGGAGGGGGTCCTGTTCTCCACTAGCGAGTTCCGGAAAATCCGGATAAGTGTCCCGGAGTGAGCGTGCTGAGTCCTATGTGTGGGTACATAGTGCGTCGGGGATTCGTCTGCGGCTGGCTCTATTTATGTCCAGTGCCTTGGGGCTTTTTCACCTGCCGGGGGACTGGTGGCTGACAGCCACGTTATGGGGTACTGGCGGATCGCTGTGAACGGGGACGGCCACTGGAATGATTTGGATGATGGGATGTGGCTGTCCCTGTGGTACCCTTCTGGCGGGTACTGCCTCTTTGAGGGCGTCGGGGATTCGTCTGCGGCTGGCTCTATTTATGTCCAGTGCCTTGGGGCTTTTTCACCTGCCGGGGGACTGGTGATCGACACCCACTTTATGGGGTACTGGCATCTCGTTGTGAACGGGGACGGCCACTGGAATGATTTGGATGATGGGATGTGGCTGTCCCTGTGGTACCCTTCCGGCGGGTACTGCCTCTTTGAGTTCGTCGGGGATTCGTCTACGGCTCGCTTTTTGGGAGTGTCTTGGATTCGTCTGACGCTAGCTCCCTCTCCGTGTACAGTGCTCATGGTTATTACACATGCCGGGGGACTTGTGTTCTTTGACCTTGATATGAAGCACTGGCGGATCGCTGTGAACGGGGACGGCCGCCGGGTGGAAGTGGGTTTTGGGAGGCGGTTATCCCTGTGGTGCCATTCTGGCGGGCACTGCCTCTTGGAGAGCTCGGTAGATTCGTCTGTCGTGCTGCGAGGAGAGGCAGAAGGTGGTGAAGTACACCTTCTGTGTTTTCCCTTGAATTTTGTGGGGAGCACTTAGGTGCCCGCATGTTTTCCTTTTTTTGACATGGGGTGTCCATGCTGTGTGGTGTGACTGCATTCATGACATAACCATGGACCAACAGGTCCCATCCATCGACCGGGAGCCACTGGGGGGCATGCCAGCAGGGTCCGCTTACTCCGTAACCCAGAGACCAACAGTTGTTTGGCGACGATCGGTCACATCGTATCATCTTTCCATGCTGCTTTGCATTTGGGTTGGGAATATGTATGCGTTTGTGGTATCTTGTCACGGCCCCGCCCTGCTCTTGATTTGCTTTTCACATCCACTGGGATGATGGTGGGCTGGCTTTTGTTGGCCGATCTCATGCCGTTCAGTGGGTACATAGTGCAGCCGATCTTCTGTGGTTACATGGTGCCAAAGGAATCGGTCCAAGGATAAGCCAGACATGTTGTCTGTCCCGTTTCACGCATTCGGCAGTGATTTATGCCTGTCATGCCGTCATCCTGCTGCCATTCTTACTGTGCATGGTAACATGCTGTGGCCCCGCCCTGCTCTTGCCTGCTGCTTCCATCCCCTTGGAGTGTTGGTGGGCTGGCCTTGGTCAGCGTGCCTCGCGCCATCCGGTGTGCGATTTGCCTTTGTCCCCTTACTTGTGGCTACTCCCTCATTGTTGAGTGGGGTTGGTGTTCTTGGCAGTGATTCACGCCTATGCGCCCTGCTGTTATCTAGGCTGCCATTATTACTGCATGCGCGTGGTTGACAGCCGCCGCTCAGCTGTTGCACGTTCCTCTTATCCACTGGAGTAATGGCTGCCTGGCCGTGGCTAGCGTGCCTGGCGCCATTTGATGTCACTTAACCCCGCCCCGAGCTCGTTGATGAGCGGTGAGCAAGCAACCAGACGGTCAAGGGCATACTATAGGGGTGCGTGATGTGCCTGTGCCGATGATCAAAGACTTGGGCGTACTCTTCAAAACAGTCCGGCGTTTCTTTATCTTTAGGGAGAACTTTGACTGTTGTCAGAGGATCCAGACACTGCGCGAAATGGCTCTGAACTGAGTTTGAATATGTGCGATCGGATGGGATTGGGGGGAGAGGTGATGCAGGCGGCAGGCGGTGTGGTGAACAATGCTGTGGTGGAGGTGTCACCCCTCCTCTCATATTCTGGGGAGGGTCTGGAGGTGTGCTGCAAAGGGAAAAAGTTTTCAGGGGGTGAGGTGGCGATTGGGGTATGAGGTAATGCCACAACGTGGACCGACGGTAGCTTCCGCAGTTGAGGATGCGCTGGCCTTCGGTGCTAATGCCCTGTTGTGGCCAAAAAGCACTTACAATATCCGAAGGCGGCTGAGTGTGTGCCGATGCTGCCGTCCAACACAGACCGACTGTAATCGATTCCCTGTGCATGAACGCGGCAGCTTACAGGTGTCAGCCTGGGAAACACCTTGCAATTTTGTAGCTCTGAAGTGTTTGAAGAACAAACATGTACACAAGACAACAAATGTATTTCACGGAATTAAGTACAGCAAGCTGCAACTATCTTGTTGTACGCGCGTGTCATGACCATGCGTGTTTCCGATTAACACTTCGCGGGAACCCTCAATCATTGAGATATGTGGGAAATACTAGGCCCGAGCATACTATACTGTACTGATTGTAAGATCATACTATACGGGAAATGGCATGGATGTTGGGATATACTCGATTTGGCACATGGCTGTAGACCTTAGCTGCGTGTTGCCTACGCTCATTCCAAAATGACAACCGCTGCATTTCATGACTTCAACCGCAGCAGGGGCGATGCACTCCCAAAACGTCATGGAACCTCAACAGGAACGCCTGTATATCAGTTTGATAAATTACGATACAAGTGATGGGCATGGGATGATAGCGCCTGGTCAGTCTCAACATGCAACCTATTCACAATTTACGCATTTGAACGGTGTGACAAAACGGGACAATATATGCAACGCACCTTAACTTGACGTCAGACTTGCCATGTTTATAATCGCGATTGTGATGTAACGTAATATGACGTTCTAAAGGTATTTATTGCATGCCCCCTCCTGGGACAAGTAGTGAACATATTGCATGGTACTCCGATCACTTTAAAACCCCCCCCCAAAAATGATTAGCTGCGCGGTTCCTAAGCAAGCCAAGTTCTCAGGAGCATTCTGAGTAGATCGAGATGAATGAGCGACCCGACTGCTGAAACTCAGTCCGAAAGCAGTGCGATGTGGCAAAATTGTAGGTTTGTTATTCAAGACTGATGACACTCCAGGATGTAAATTCGATCACGATGTATAATCGACGGATTTCGAGTTCAAAGGCCAAAATCATGCACAGATCTGAGTTAGAGAATGGATGGAAGCTTGGAAAGTGGGCTGCTCACAGCATTACGAAACGATGACATGCGAGAAACGTTCTCGCGCGCGCGTGTATACACACACACACACACACACACACAAACATCATCGATTGATATTGGTAAACACATGTCACCATAAAATAACTAATAATGGGACAATCGGTTCTTGTAAAACTGGACTTCAAGAATCGCCGTCAGCTTGAGGCTTAGTATTGCGCGATTCAGTAGCTAAATCGATCTAGACTTTGCGTCAGGTGCATATACTATGAATTTCATTTGTCAAATACTTACAGCACTTCAGCTCACACGCGCGAGCGCGCGGGCACGCACATACTACTCGCACTCACCCTCACTCTCACCCGTACCCTCACCATCACCCTCACCCTCGCCCTCGCCCTCGCCCTCACATTCACATTCACATTCACACTCACACTCACACTCACACTCACTCATCACACCCACACACCACACACTACTGCCCAAGGTAGACTGAAAATAATGTTTTGCAGTGGCAGCTTGTGTACAGAATCGGGGTTGGGACCCGCTAGATTAGTCGTCGATTAGTTGCTACCCATATCGCTGCATAGGGTATCACAGGGTCGCTGGACGCTGCGCTGTCGGCGAAGAGGTCCAAATATAGTCCGTTGGCTACTTGTACCCTGTCTCGCACCAACGAGAACAGCATACCAGTGGAAAAAGCACCTGACTCATAACCCCCCAGCGAGTCCAGCGGGTACCACTGGCCAGGAGAGGCTATCAGCTTTTCCCAGTCGTCATGACATGCACCCTCCATAGTCAGGGTCACACTCTGTTTCGGGGTGATATAATTTGCCCTGGGGTACGCGTCGTGTTTATCACGGTCTGATTGAATGATTGGATGCCTCTGTTGCTCGGTACAAAGAGCACAATGTGTGGTCGTAAGCTAGAGTGAATAACAATTATGCTCTGAAAGTATTAACAATATATGTTGTTCAATTCGATAGCACAATGTGAATATATGTTCAACTAATACTCCACCCCAACAGTTACTTTGAGGTGGACTGGATGTTAGGAGTTAATTCGACAAAACTTTAGAGAGTAGAGAGCTTATAGTGTTCAGCTCTCTATAAATGTATGCACCAATTCGAACGACGTTACACGATTCGATTGTTCTCGGACCGTAGCAACCATGTCATGCGTTGCTCAGCTTCAGTCAGTCATCGAATATCAAATGCGATGCCGATTGATGGTTCCTAGGACCTGGAATCTTTGAACTAATTGTCTAAATATCATTCTGATGTGACAGCCCTAATTATGTGCCAATGATCCCGATTTCCGTGCACAGTCACAGTATTCCACCGTTTTAAATTTCCCTCCATTTATGTGTCGGTCCCTCACGTCGTGGTCGGTTTCCCGCCACTGCTTCCCGGGATTCCACTATTTAAATACACCCTGACTTACTATAAAGTGACTGCCATCCACTATCATCGGGTCAGGTATGTCATACGAGAATTGAACATTAGCCCTGGCGTACCGCAATGCACTTACTGGGTGTACCAAGCACAGAGGCATCCTATATCGTGTCAGGTATTTGATGCGACGTGACGACGCGAACGGCCGTGGCTTATGAGCTATATATTCTTCCATAAATGCGTGCAGCCCAGTACCATCCGCGTGTGTAAACGAGCCAGCTGCATCAAAAGCTCAGCTCAGGACTACACGGATACAATACACCAATCATACACGAAGTCACGACGTGTTTGTAAGTGGTCAGTGCAGCAAAAGGGTCCTTATCGGGACATGTCCCAATATGTGTCGGACACATATTGGGACAGTGGAGACACTGTCCCAATAGTGTGTATCCCAGAGGTGGTGGTGAGAAGGGGGGTTAAAGTGTGAGGGGTGAGGTGGTGGTGGTGGTGGTGTGTGTGTGTGTGTGGAAGGGGGTTTAAAACTTTAAAATTTTAAAACTTTTTATGACCCCTCCTCCCATGCACCCCCACCTCTGCCCCCCCCCGACCTATCCCCTGCGAAATTCCACACATTCTATTTTTGTTTATTTGTCAATCGGCTTATATATTTCCCCCCTTGAGAAGATGCTCCCCCTGCCATAACCGATTTTTAAATGCCTATGGAACTGAGCTGTCGAAGATTGCGCCGCCTTTGCATTTCCCCGCCTTTCGCATTTTATGTCGGATGAATAGCAATTTTAATACACTTTCTGTGAAATCAATGCCACGTAGATAATATTCGCACGTGGAACAGTCGATTCATGTTTTGGAACGATCGAGGCACATATTGGGACACTTTGACACATATTGGCCCAATATGTGTCAAAATGTCCCAATATGTGTCAAAGTGTCCCGATATGTGCCAAAGTGTCCCAATATGTGTCAAAGTGTCCCAATATGTGTCAAAGTGTCCCATTATGTGTCCAAGTGTCCCAATATGTGTCCAAGTGTCCCAATATGTGTCGGACACATATTGGGACATGTCCCAATATGGGCCCTTTTGCGTCAGTGCAACTGCTGCTAATATATTGCAAGTATAGTATATACGCACGCAAGGTGAACGATCCGTTCCTGACGACTACGCGCAAGTTCGGGTTCGAAACGTTACGTTTTCTAAGGGTACGCGTTATCGGAACGATTGCCTACATGCATGTGTTCATAACGCAGCATGCATAACGTGTGTACGAATAATCGCATGGTGCATGCGAATATAATATGAGTATGCAGCGACTTTCGCTCATACCTACAGTATGTGTGTTTCACGCTGTGAATCGCTTCGCGTGTGGCCTTGGCTACCCTGTCGCGCCGGGACACGCGTCGTGATTATCACGGTCTGATTTAACTATCGGATGCCTCTGTTGCTTGGTACAAATCGCACAATACGTGGTGGTAAGCCAGAGTGAATACTATAGTATCATAATTATATGTCAGGTATGCAATGGCATCATAGTCGGGCTACTATCCGTCGCGTGTGATCGGATTTAGCACGATCGTGTCGTTCCTGCCATACCGCTGTCATAACTGTGCTACTGTCGTCAGGAACAGCGTCGTCATGACGAGTTGCGCCATCCTTCTCTCGGACGTACGAACTCGCAAGCATGTCGGTGTTATGCTAGTTTGCCCTAGCACAACTCCTTCCGTTTGGGGTGAACCATCCTCGCTCGCACGCTGCTAGCAATCGAGTATCGCGACATGCACCTTTAGGGTGGACAGGGTCGTAATATGGCCGCAGCTACGCCTCTTCGGTTTCTCGGGTCAGTGCCCCCAGGCATCGGATTCTCTGCTTCCCACGCGTCTGCTTGCTGCTCGACCGCGGAGCATGGCGCTTCACCTAGATGGCCCTCAGAGTCTAGAGCAGGTCTCTCTCTCTCTCTCTGCGCTCTGCTGGCAATCGTTGGGCCCTTCGAATCCTGTCCCTGCGGACACATCTCCCATATACCTCTGTGTGACTCCGGTATCTTGAAGGCCGACTTGGTGCTCATCGTTCTCTCTAGCGGTCGCCACTGCTACGAAGGCATCCCTGCTGCAGTGTTCTCCACGGGCTCGTTCAGTTGCAGATCGCAGGACACACGCGATATAGAAGCGTTTGCGCCAATACGAAAATAAGAATATTTAATACGCACTGAAGGTGCATATGTGTAGTTGTCTTATATTCATAAATAATAGCGGACGGGTCAATACAGTTCTTGCATCATTAATTTCCTCGTCCAGAATGCCATTCTGGACGAGGATTCTGCCCGCGCGCGAACTTTGCATCTTTATTCCTAAATCCTCAAAAGCGACCATTTATATCATTTATATATCATTTATACTGATCTTCAGAACAAGGAACGAGGAACAAATTTTCAGCCACCTCCAGAGGTGTCTCAAACTTTTCTCCTCGTTTTGTGGAGTCCTCGCGCTGGGCAAGCGAATAAATTTGAGCCACGTGGAGTCATATCTGCCGAGTTCAGAATTTCAAACCGAGCTCGGTGAACGTTTTCAAGCAGAGCTATCTGACGTGGAACTTGGTTTTTCCGACGTGTCACTCCGAATTTCGGGAACATCCGTGAGAAGATGCAAACCCCGATGCTCCTCACTCCTCGATTTATGTCCGGAAATTTTTGCGGCCACAGTTCCAAGAACTCCTCGCGCGTGCCCTCGCGATGCCTCGCGGTCCTCAGAATTTAAAATGAGGAATTTAATGATGCAAGAACTGTAATATATCATATATAGGTAATGACGTGTCTCAGTGACACGTCATTTTGATTCTCAATCCTGCAATACCCGTACACGCCAGGCATGACCGCCTGCGCCTGCGCCTCGTCGTCGCGCGTTGCTGCTCCCATAAGAGCAGCGTGTCCACGAAGGACATAAATGGATCCGGTTGCTCGCTGCAGACCTCGTCTTTATAGGGGCCTCTGTGTCGCTTGAGCCTCGTCAAACCAGGCGGGCTTGCCTGGGTTTACAAGGGCAGCCCCGACCGCGACCGTGCCATCAGCGGTCGTCGTCCTTTCAATTTTTCCTCCAACTAATTTTTACCTACGATATACATCCTCCTAAGAACGAACGAACGATTTATTCATTATTATTATTTGCATTTATTTATTTATATATATAAATAAATAGCGATACACTTGCCATGTGGCCGCTGCGGATCTTGCACTGTCGGCTCAGAGTTGCACGTCAGCTGAGGTAACCCGTGGTACGCCTGTGGCTGCTGCGACGAGCTCTGCGTGATCGGCTCAGTGCTGCGCGCTGGCTGGGATAGTTCCTCGCGCGGGTGCAAGCTGTGCATCGGCTGCCGAGAGCCATGCAGCCGGCTCAGTGCCACGCGTGCTGGCTGAAGCAGCTTGATAAAATGAGAAATGTGTATAAATCATCAATTGCTCGGTTTTATCTAATTTCATCGATATGCATTCTTTGTGCCCGGAGGCACAGCGTGAGCCGATATGTCTATGCGTCTGTGTGTGTCATCGGGAGTAATCTGGGATTGACACGATGGCAGTGAAATTGGGCTTGAAATCACGATGAGAATGAGTACCAGATGTCCGGGGTATGGCAGTATGACACTATGACACTATAGTAGTATGACAGTACTGTGGGGTGGTCATCGTGGCACTTAGTCAGACCCTCGGGGAATGGCCAGATTCGCATCGGGATCGGAAAGACAATGAAATCGAGTATCAGATGTCGGGGGTATGACAGTATGACAGTATAACAGTACAGTAGTATGACAGTACTGTATGACAGTCATCGTGTCAGTCCGTCGACGTGACATCTGAATCGAGAATGACGAATCGGAATTAGAAATGAGATCGGATCAGGAATTGAACGTTGGGCCGTGGTGTGACATCGGGTGCCGGGTGGTTGACCCTGCAGCCCGAGTGACGAGTGAATAAGTAGAGCACTTGAGAAGTGTTTAGCCTTCAGAACTCGGAACCGAACTATCGTTTGCACCTCAATCTGGCCCTGATCCAGTATATTATAAAAACCGAATTGTGTACCTTTGCACGTTTCAATAAAAAAACATCATTCTGAGTATCTGTCGCACAGTGCATTATGACATGTGACGCCCGAGACCGAGTAACTGGTTCCAGAAACGATTGTTAGGAGCTCCCGCGGAGCCACTCTCATGCACGCTCTGGCACCGTCATCAATTCATTTACACCATCCCAGAAATTTGGAAACGCGTCCTGTGAACTGCAACATATTTTTCAAAAACACATTCCAATATATTTTTGCGTCGGGCAGGGGCTCTACTTCGCAGCATGCTGAATACTACCTCCTTTTGCGTGTGCGGACGTTGCGTAAGGGAGCGTTTCCCGGAAAAGAGATGAGCACGGGAAAACATGCGGTCTGTAGATTCTTAGAACTCCGATGGCCCCTGAGATTTTATTTGAAGTTCATCACAATATAAAACTTTTGTCAGTTGGGATTTTCCTGTCTCTTGTTCTTTTGCATGAACCGCTGCGTGGCGTGCGGCCAGATAAACCTTTCCGTCCCGAACGTCGTGCGAAGGATTTCAGGGTAAACGTGCAACCCCGTTCTCGCTTGAACTCCGTTTGAGCTGAAAGTTTGTCAGTGCATTTTTCTAGTTGAAATATAAAAATTCTGAAAGCGCTGTGCGGGTGTGTTTGCCAGCGTGGCACGTATTCTGTCGTCAGGTGTATGCAGCAGCGCATTTCTTGTCATCAGGGCTGCGGCTTTTTATTCGTTGTCTCAACGGCTTCATTGACGGCATGGTAAGTTTGGACACCTTTTAAATGCCTTTAGAATTCAGACTTCAGGTTTATGCTCGCGTTGACACCCGTGTGACGTGTTTATCGCAGTTTTTTTTTTCATGAGTTTCCACTGAAATTGAAGGTGACAGCGAAGGATCCGAAAAAGGGCCTTCTTGCCCGAACGAACCTCGGTCAACGGTCCTCGATTTCTTTTCCTTATCTACTTGCATCATACTATTTTCGTTAAACTCGTTGACGTAGCCTTTAGGTACGGCAGTCTGGGTGGGATGTCCTCCCTCTCCAGCTCGGGTTTGACTCCCGACCGTATCCCTGCGTGCGCCGAATTGATGCTCACGTGTTGACGGTCAGCACGTGGTCATCAATTCAGCGCACGCAGATGAAAGGGGCACTGATCAAACAGACCTCCCACTTTCTTTTACTTGTTTTTTATGCGGCGCTTGTATGAAACCGTTTCGCCAGCTCACAGGTACGAGCTAAATTATCTGCTGGCTGGCTCACGGATGCTCGCGGCGGGGGCCTCGGTCAAGCTGAGAAGCGAGTGCTCTTCCATGCTCATACAGTCGAAACAAAATGCATGCAGCATTGTTTTGGTATGGTAGTCTGGGTGGGTTCGCCTCCCTCTCCAGCTCGGGTTAGATTCCCGACCGTACCGCTGCACTGACTTGATGCTCACGTGAGCACGTGAGCATCAAGTCAGTGCATAGGGTTAGGAATCGTCGGGACAGCAGTTAGCCAAGTTGTTATTCCTGGCTTGTGAGGGTTTTTAGTTCGATAGGGAACACGAGCCCATGGAAGGGCGACACGGGTGCATTATTCATGCAAGCATCACGGAACAGGGTTTCTCGAACCTGGATAGAAGCATACATAGTGAGAAGTGCATTTATCGATGAATAGAAACTTAGGTCAAGATACAATCGCCATCTGTGCTGTTTCAATACTTTATTTGCAACAGTCTCAAGTAGAGTGTTTGTGTCGTGAAGCTTCGTATGTGATGCTCGCTTTTAGGGTTCCTGACTTGTGGCACAGTGAACAACATCTGGTTACGCGCATGCTTGCAAGCATACACTTTATTCAGTTTTTCTCATCGACCTTGCCTATAACGCTATAAGTGATATATTACACAACTCTGACTATTCTAAGCCTATGTGCAGTGCTTTCTTGCGTGTGTAACGATATAGCTAAAGGATATGCGTGTATTACTATATACTACGATAACCCTGGTTGTGTTCCTATGATAGATGTAAAGATTTGCTCAAATTTGCAATATCAACCTGCTCCATTTGGCTGTGTAACCCACCCCCAAGCTTAGGAAACAAAATATTATTGCCAAACGGTGAAAGATATTTTCTAAACAAGCCTAACAGTGTATCATATTGCATGGTTATGGCGCGCGCGAATACATATGGGGAATATGATATATGCATGTTTAATAATGGGCTGCCAATATCCTACGAATGCATGCTTGCCGTATGTCACAAACCACGGCTTATCGTGTACCTCAGCCGGGTTGTGACACTTGCTGTAGCAGTCTCTGTGACGAACGTATGACACGCGCAGTACGATACGCGCGAGGAGTTATGACAGTGACGAGATACGGAAATACGGATGGGTGTTACACTTGTTTGGAGATAGCGAGAATAAGTAGGGCGGCGTAGTGAGAGTGAGCAGACGCTCATTTTTGTTTTGCCTTCGTAACAGTGATTCCGAGAATAACCAGGACTCGCTTGAGACCGCGAAAACAGCAGTGTTATGAGATAATTAATGAGATACAGTATTCTTATGCTTGTAAAGATATACATTTGTGGACTTGCCCTTGTGCGACTGCGTCAGAACTGTAATTAACAGTCTTTTTCAAAACAAAAATGTGCCTTATTACAGACATGTCGTCTGTAATGCTGAGAGTTCAACAGCAGTCCTGAAGAACGAGACCTCTGAATGGTGATGCCAGGGACGGAGATATCCGTACTGGTAAGCCTTGGAAGAGGTTGAGTGAAGCAGGCTGTTGCGACACTCGAAGTTCACCAGTCTTGCGAAGTACAGCGACAGCGGTCACAGCAGAACCAGTTGCTAATTTTACGAACATGATTGCAGCGTTGAGAATTATGTACTGGGCTATTTCGGGAAGTGACATCCTGCTGGAGCAAAGCACCAGACGGTAAAGCCAGGGACGGATTCATCCGTACTGGTACGCCTGAAGGCGTGGAGCGAAACAGGACTGTCAGTGGGCATCTTCACGACAGCATTCTTTGTGGTCACCTGAATCATGCTGGCGTTCTACTGACTTACTGCGTGGACCAGAGACACTAAGTGCAGAGGCAACCCTGTTGGACATCTGGGAGAGCCAATATAAGACCGGGTCACAGATGGAACCTTGCTCACCAGTCGTGGACGAAATTATGCTGGCAGTGATTGCTACTTAGAGCAAAGCACTGAAAGGTGAGGCCAGGGACGGATTCATCCGTACTGGTAAGCTGGGAAGTGTGGAGTGAAAAGAGCCTTCACACCAGTATTTCTTCTTCACCAGAAAGGTAGCAACGGAATCCAAGGCTGACCGCGAGGAACAGCAACGGGCAGAGAGGCGTGCCCAGAGGGCGATACGAGTGAGCCAGCATTTCTCAGAGCTGGAGGGAGAGGAAGGGGCTGCCGGTGGCCAGCCTGAGGCACAAGCACTAGTACAGCCTGAGGCACAAGCACCAGTCCAACTGCAAGCCCAAGCCCAGGAGCCATTAGTAATCTTTGAAGAAGACATGGAGTATACTGACTACGCTCGTGTCAACCTTGGTACACTGCCCAACTACACGGGCACCAAGGAAGAAGATCGGCCCAAGTTCCTGAGGGAGTTCGCCGACATGTGCGAGAATTTCGTACGGCAGCACAACGCCAACGTCAGGAAGAGGCTCAGGTCCGGGGCTGGCACCCTCACCGAAGCTCAGATGAAGACTCTGAGGGAGACTCCCCCTGACTTTGAATACCTGTGGGACATCGTCCCTGCGTGTCTGGCTGGAGAGAACTCACAAGCTCTCAGCTGGTGGCGCGAGAACTATGAAAGAGGGGGGGTAGTGACCTCCAACATGGACCGAGTCCTGAAGGACACTAGCGAGCATGGCCCACTCGAGGGTACCATCCCGTGCGCTAGACCCCCTTTCAATGAGATGAACGCTGGCACCACGTGGGTGATAGCGAGGCCAGTGACAAACCAAGACACCCAAGGGGAGGTTTCCGACGAATATCTGACTGATGGAACCTCCCTGAAAGGCTTGACGGGACGTGATGGCACCCGTGATACCCAGTACTTCTATGCGCTCAGGGGCTTCATCGCTGCCCTTGACAAGAAGTTCATGATGAAAGGGACTCAAGAGAAAGTGGATCTGTTGACACAGAAGCCACAGGAGGTGGGGCAGGATGGTCTGACCTACATGAAGATGTGCCAACGCAGGGAAATGCAGCTCAACACTGGGAAGGTGTTGAGCGATGAAGAGCTGCGTACCTTCATCGAGGACTGCGTAGACAACCTGCGCATCAAGATCTTCCAGACGCGGGTGAAGGAGCAACTGAGGGCACAGTTCCCGCCACCCAATCGGGTGACCTGGAAGGACCTGGAGGCCATCGTCGAGGTTCAAGACAAGCTCAAGGGCGATGCAGAGTCTTGGATCCTCACCTTCCTCCAGGAGATCACCAGACGATGTGGCTGCCAGTACTCCACCTGGGAGGCGCGACAGCATGGCCTTGACCTCAAGGCCATAAAGAACTCGATCAAGAAGATTGAGTCCTCTGAGGTGGCACAGTCAGGCGAACCAGAGAACAGCAAGAAGGTAGATGCATCACCTTCTAAGAAGATGAAGAAGGAGGTGAATGTGGCCGAAAGAGCTAAGAAGCCCTCCTACAACAAGACGCCACCGCCAGCAGAGGGCGTGCGTACGAACGACAAGCCCAAGTGCTTGCGCTGCTTTGGAGGGGGCTGGCATGAGTCCGATCCCGAGCAGTGCAGGAGTGGTTATAAACACGTCAAGATGCCTGCTGGATTCCACGAAAGCAGGCTTGGTTCCAGCAAGTGGTGGGACGCGGAGAACGCCGCTCTGCGCATGTATAACCTGAAGAACCGCTTCAAGAACTCTGACTGGGGCATCCTGGTGACGGACTGGCAGCAGCTGTCCAACGAAGAGAAGGACAAGTACAGAGCCAAACAGCTACCGGAGGACAAGCAGAAGAGCACCACTGGCAATCCCGAGGCGCTGAAAGCAGAGTACCAGGGCATGGTGGCTGCTAGGAAGACGGCCAGTCGTGCGGGCAGCGTGAAGTCGCAGGTGCTGTCCGAGGATGAGGGCTCCGACGGGGAACCAGTCGCAGCGCACGTCGCGGAGAGGGAGACGCACACCGTCGACACATGCGCGCACCACCATGGCAGCGCAGGGGTAGGAGTGTCGTCTGGCCCTCCAACCGAGTTACTCACAGCCATGGCCGAGGAGATGGGCGAAGAGGAGCTCTCGAGCGCCCTCAACACCTTGGGTCTGGGGGCACTCCCCGAGACGCTGTGCAAGAGTGTGGAGTCTGAACTCACGGCGGCTCCAGCAGTAGCCCTGGGAAGTACCCAGCGCATGAGGGGCTTCCCAGTGAAGACACCCGAGGAGTACGAGGCAGACGCACAGGTGCCCATGGCGCCTGCGGCGGACGAGATGCAGAGGAAGGTGCAGCTCATGGCCTCCGTGATCAAGAGCCTGGGAGCAGCTTTCCGCAAGCTAGCTGCTGGACTCGTAGCAGAAGGTCGCATATCAGCTCCAAGGGGTGTGGAGACCTTGGTGGAACTGGCTGAGAACGACCAGCTCCCCGTGCCGACAGCCTCAGCAGCAGACTGCCAGGACACCAGCGACGAGGATGATGACTGCCCGGGCATGGAGTCGGGCGACGACAGTGACGAAGAAGAGATTCCTCTGGATGAGATGCCGGAGGACATGGTGGAGCAGCCCAGGAAGGAGAGGACGACGGTGCGTGTAACAGCTGCAGCGGCCACCGTCCAGGAGAGCTACGGGGTGAGAGACTTCAGCGAGAGGGGTGAGCTGCACGCAGGGACCATGGACGCTAAGGCGTACGAGCTATTGAAGAAGAAGATGCTCAGTGGCCTTACAGAGGAACAGCTCACTGCCATGGCGCAGGTCCAGCCTGTATGCAAGCTCCTGAACGATTCTCTGGCACAAGGGATGGCGCTGGTGGCCTCTGGAGGCTTGCTTATGTTGTACAAGGCGCTTCTCCTGGACACGGGGGCCAACTGCAACATCATCCCAATCAGGACAGCCAACAGGTTGGGCTTGACCATCTTTGACGCAGAGACAGGGGCCAGGGTGGCGAGATGTGATGGCAGCCCTGCGGAATTCACGAAGTACTGTTACGTGGATGTGGTTCTCGCCGCGGGCACTCCGTACATGACTCTGCATCGTCTCCACGCCTTCGTCACCTACACCAATGACACGACGTGGGACTTCTTGGTGGGCACTGGACCCCTGAAGAACGCCCTCAAGTTGACCATCGACCTCTACAGAGGCATTGCTACTTCTGAGGCCGCGGTGTCACTGGGTATGAAGGAGAAGGTCACGTTGCCATTGATCGAGTTGACGCCGCCCGTCGATGCAAGGAGCAAGCGGAATGAAGACCCGAGAGTGTGCCTGGCGACCGAGATCTTCGACGTTGAGGCCGTGACAGCGCGCACTCTTGCCCCCGCTTTTGATGATTGCGAGCTACCACCACGTGAAGCAGTGTCCCTGGACACGAGGGGAGAGGACCGTCTGGCCCTCGCAGGGGAAAGGTGTTCGCCTGCACCTTGTGCATTCTCGCGAAACCACCCCGAGCTGATGGAGAGCCTGGCGTCATGGCTAGAGGAGATGAGGCTGAGAAGGTTCAACTCGGATGAGAGGGAGAGGCTCGAGGCGCGCTGCCAGTCCATGGTGGAGGCAGGCTTCTTGAAACCCAGCTCAATGATGCAAGTCGAGCTCACTGGGCGGGTCAGCTTACACGCCGAGAACGCAACGTACGAACCTCCTCCGCCTGGTACGTCCTTGACAGACCAGATGCTGGGCATGCTACAAGCATCATCACGCAGCCAGCGGGAAGCCAATGTGGCGACCAGGGGTGAGTGGTCCAGTGCTGAAGAGCCAGATGCGAGGGAGTCCCGCACTCAAGCCAGCCTGACCTCAACTCAGTCAGACCCTCGCTATCCAGACCTCACGCTGAGGCAGGAGGCCGAGAGCGAAGCTGCCTTCAAGCTGGCCAGCGTACAGCCATGGGGGGGCATGGCAGTGAACCCGTGGGACTACCAAGACAAGGAGAGCAGCTGGTCTCAGCAGCGCTTGTACATCGACCGCACGGGCTATGCTCGTCTGTGCACACTCTGTGAAGAGGGCGATGGAGGTGGTGTGGACGCAGGATTTGTGCAGGTCAAGTTCCCGCGATGTGGAGAATACAAGACCATCCTGGAGACGGAGCTACTGTGGCCCGACTTCACGTTGGTGGACCAGAAGGTTGACAAGGAGACGAAGATACCCTCAGAAACCTGGACCACGAGGCCGAGCGGCAAGAAGGACAACGACCAGGTCCCACTCCCTGACTGTGGTGCCCATCGGGAGGCAGGAAGGTACACGATGGCGAGTGTTCAGGAGGTCCTCAACACCCATCAGACGTACCCAGGAGTCGTGACGGGCAAGCTCATGTGGGACAAGGTGGCGCGCCAGTTCTGCGTACTCAGCGAGCACACTCGCGCCCAATGGGATCTCATGGAGCGCATGGTACGTCACACCATGGAAGGCGTCACCATCATGAACCCCATGGGCAAGATGACTGGCGAGTTCCAGCTGCCTTTTTACTATGAGAAGGACCAGCGCTGGCAGTACCAGCATCTAAAGTACGTACAGCGAGTGGACATCGCTGACCTTCGAGCTCGTCTGAAGGTGAGGTACGATATGGAGGTGGCGAGCGAGGTGAATGTGATCCCGCAGCTCACGCTGTCAGACGCAGCGGACAAGGTGGGGAAGTTCTACCCGGTGACAGATGGGGAAGGAGGCAATGGCGAGGTGTTTAGCACGAACGCTGCCGCCGTGGAGTACCTGCATCTGGGGGACAACCCGAGAGTGATGCTCGGAGCATGCAAGACAGAGGAGCAAGCACAGGACGCGCTGGACACTTATGGGGCCAGAAGAAACCCTCCAGTGCGCACATCCAAGACTCTCAAGACGTCGAAGACGGTCAGGGGGGATGAGGCAGGGCCATCTGGCTCCGCACCGCCACCATCTTCTGCACCGCTTCGTTTACGGCATCAAACCTGGCCCAACGGCGTCTTCGACCCTGCCATGTTGGATTACCACGCTGCAGTGTTCCAGGGCACCTACGAGCCGGAGTCGCCCACTCACAGCGAGAACACAGCTGGAGAAGCCAACTGGCTGGATCTGGGAGAGATCTCGGAGTTCATGGCGCTGCAGGGACAGACGGTCTTCCTCATCCAGTACCGTTGCTTCATGGGCAAGATCGAGTTCCAGCTCGGGAAGCCCTTCGCGCAGCGAGGAAGGGGGGTGCACACGCAGCAACTCAGCAACCAGACCCTGCACCGGTACGCTTCCTCCGCAGGAGTGGGACAAAGGGAAGAGTTTCTGCCTCTGGGTGGGCAGTCGAAAGGCTGCACGGGAGGACTCCTCGGCACCTTGCAGAAACATATGACACATCTGGTTGATCGCACTCAGCTCTTGGAGATCGCCAGAAGCCATTTGAGCGATGGCCCACGGCAGGGCACCCTACGGGTTTTCAAGACCCGTGCCAACGCCCGGTCCAAGGCCGTGTATTACCTCTTTGAGGACAATCGCTACTACAGTGAGCAGGGGCCCAGCAGCATGGCGTTCACCTTGGAGTACCTCTCCTCAGGCACGCGCAAGTTTGACTGCTGCAGCTGGGAGACCTGGAACAAGGTGGCGGTGATGCACCGAGAACCATTGTCTGCGTTCACGTCCTCGGTGGGCCCGGCGTTGCTGGCTGAGGCACGTCGGGCAGAGGTGCAGGCGCGTCTTCGAAACGACTTCATGAGGTGCCTGGACCCAATCGAGGGAGGGGATGCAGGAAGTGAGGAGGAAGATGGCAGCATCTCAGGATACTCATCCGACCTCGCGGCTGTTGAGGGTGTGAGCACTCACACGGGTCGCACCAGAACACCGTCGCCGTTGACAGAGGATGAAGACAGCGTGGAGGTCATCAGTGAAAGACTGGTTGGGCTGTCTGCCAGTTTGGCGATCATCAGAGAATATGAAGAACGACCTCGTACTGCCCGCGCAACTGCGAGGATTGGAACGGGGACGACCACGCCGGCACCCTACTCTGGCCGAGTTCTCGGCGGGATATCGACCATGGGCTTGGAGTGCAACATGGCACAGAGACCTGAGCACCATTCGATCCACGACATTCTGAGATCCCCTGCACATTCCGTCTGCACGCAGCAGACTGAAGCCGTGCCTCCGGCTGCACAAGAGCCGGACTCCGTTTCATACGTGCCATCAACCCCGAGCTCTACAGCACCCAGCAGCCCGGAGCGTTCCAGTGGCTTCGTTGCGCATGTCGACACTCGACCTTCAGGCCAACCTGCAGCGCGCCCGCAGAGTCCAACTGGGGGTGCCGCACAGCAGAGTTCACCACGGGCTGGTCAGCGCAGGAGGAGATCTCCTAGCCCCGAGGAAGGCGCTCATCGTCAGGACGCGTCTCGCAGTCGGCATGCCGGCATGGGCGCGTCGCGGGCTCCCCAGAGACACCAAAGTTATGATGAGATCTGGGAGGAGAGGAGAAGGGAGAGCGCACTGGGGCCTTTTCAAGGGGGCACCGGGCCAGCTGCAGCTCGGCGCGCCCGTTACTGAGAAGCAGCCCCGGCGAAAAGCCGGGCACGCAGCCCGCCGATGATAGGCGGGCGAAGCGCACTCAGGTGTGCTTCCTGCTCATGGGGGTGTTCGTGCGCTTGCATTGGCCGCAGCTGCCTCATTTTGCAGTGATGGCAGTATGGATGGCTATGGAGGTATTCAGATTTCTTGGTGAGGTCGTCGCCTGCTGGGCATTCCACGCTGACGCGCCCCGCAGAGCCATAGCACGCGCGCTGTGGGCCGTGCGCGCAACGCCACTCGAGCCATGGGCACATCAACAGGCGCCTCTGCGAGTGCTGTTGGAGCTGGCCAGGCACTTACTGCTGTTAACCAAGGGTGCTCTTGAGGTAGCTGGGCTCCACCACGCTCGACGTGGGCTGTGGTACGTGCCGTTGATACGGTTCTGCCTCGCCATGCTCGCCATGCACTTCACGCACATGGCCGTCACTCTGGGGTGCGTCTTGACAGTTGGCGCCCACATTGTCCGCCATGGGTTGCCATGCTCCGGCTTGATTCAAGGTGGTGGCACATTCGCCGCGCTGGAGACTCAGGTGGGCCGCGCGCTGGCGGTCGCCCAGCGGATCTTGGCCGCAGGGCCGGCTACGCTGGCCGCTGTTCCGCGGCGCATGCAGAAGCCGCGCTTTGCCGCTCGACTGCAACGCCTGCAGTTCACAGCCGCTTGCTACCAGGTGGCGCGCGTTGTCTATGTGATGTCAGTCTTGGCGCTGGTGGCCTACGTGGCTGCGGGAGGAGGCCTGGGCCGTATGCAAGGGGGGTGGAAGATGTTGACTTGCATACTGACCCTTCACCCTCCAGTTAAGCCAGTGGGTACCGGCAGAATTTTAAAACTTTTGCTGCTGCTAGCGGTGGCTGCTTGGGTGGCCGTCGTGGCCCCTGGGGAGCCTCAGGGCGTGCTGACGATGGAAACGTGCTCGAGCTCGCCGATCAGATCTGCCAGGACCGCCTGGGAAGACCAGAGGTCTTCGCGCCAATGGGACACCGGATGGGAGGCTATGGTGGCAGAGCAGGATGAGGTGCTCCCACACACAGTGCTGGACACGTTACAGCCAGGGGGCACGACCAGGGTCACCAAGGACGAGGCCGCGTGGCTGGACACCGAGCTCAATGCCACCTTTGGAGGACACCCCGAGTTCACCGAGGAGAATTGGGAGGAGATGCGCAACGTGGTAAGGAGGTGCAGCTACTGCTTCGCCAACAAGCCGCAGGACATCAAAGGCTACCATGGGGGCGCGACACATGCGACCTTCGCCATCCCTTTCAAGGACGAGACTAAGGTAGCTTACCAACGACCGAGGAAGTACAGCCCGGGAGAGCAGGAGATCATCGACCTGCACTGCAAGGAACTGCTGGAATATGGCTTCATCGAGCCGGCTTCGCAGCACTGCAGACACGCCAGCAACGTGGTGGTCGCGGGGAAGAAGGATCACGACACTGGACAGTGGACCTCGACGAGATTCTGCGTCGACCTCCGATCTACGAATCGGTTGTCGCTAAAGGATAATACGTTACCACACCGTCCAGAAGAGCTCTACCAGCGCGTGGCCAAGGCCAAGTTCAAGACTACCCTGGACGCGACCAAGGCGTTCCACCAGATTCCCATGACCACTGAGGAGGACAGGGACAAGACAGCGTTCTGGTGGGGCAACCAGCTTTATCGCTACACATCCATGCCGTTTGGAGCAGCTGGAGCAACCGCAGCCTTCATCAGGATCATGGACTACGAGCTACGTCATCTGCAACACTGCACGGTGGCGTACGTCGATGACGTGTGCATATACTCAGACACCGCTGAGCAGCACATCAAGGATGTGGAAGCCGTGCTTCGCACTTTGGGGGATGCAGGGATACGTCTGCATTCGGGCAAGTCAACCTTCGGGTCAGCCACGGTGGACTTCTTGGGCTACCGCATCGGCTATAACACCATTGGCGCGCAGGACATCAAGTGCAAGGCCATCCAAGAGCTGCCCAAGCCCGAGGACAAAACTGGAGTACGCTCCATCCTTGGACTCATGAACTACTACAAAGGTCTGGTGGGGGAACCCATGGGACCCAACTACTCAGAGATGGCACGACCATTGAACGACCTGCTCAGAAAGGAAGTGTTGGATGTCAAGGGAGCTTGGGGGAAGGATCAGGACCAGGCATTACAAGCATTGAAGGATGCCCTGTGTTCGGGGAGATGTTTGAAGCCCATTGATTACAGCAAGCCCATCTTCCTCTACACAGACTGGAGCAACCATGGCATTGGCGCAGTGCTGGGGCAGAAGGACGAGAATGGCGTAGAACACATCTGTGTGGTCATCAGCCGCTCACTGTCGAAAACCGAGAGACAGTACGCGAGCTTCCAGGGTGAGATGCTGGCAGTGGTGTGGGCCATCCGCACATTACGACAGTACCTGCACGGGGTCCACTTCACGCTGATCACCGACCATTCGCCGCTCACAACACTCATGGAGAAGGGTGACCTACAAGGTCAACACCTACGCTGGGCCATCAGCCTCCAGGAGTTTGAGTTCACGGTCCAGTACCGACCAGGTCCGAAGAATGAGAACGCGGATGTGCCATCCAGGTATCCACTGCCCAGCACCGCAGACGAGACTGGTGCCCGTTTGGACCGTGAAGGGGACCGAGCCAGGGAAGCGGGGCGTGCCGAGAGGCCAACGCGCTGCTTCACAGACGCCATTTGCTGGGAAGTGACCAGGGAGCCACCACTTGGCCCCGAAGTAAGCCCAGAAGCTCAGGTGGCCAACTACTGCGAGAACATGGTCAGGGAGCAGCTGGGGACCAGTGCAGTCCATCGACTGTTTGATGTACACTACCAAGAAGAGCTGGAGTGTAACAAGGGGGTCATGTTTGACACTGACCACCCGGAAGTGGCCAGGTGCTCGGGCAGGTTGACTCGGGTCGCCTGGGATGCCCTCAGCCAGGTACGGCCGATCAGGGGTATGCATTCCGGAGGCTCACCAGCGATATACGGCGACGAGACCATGGAGGGTGGTAAGCTCAAAGTGCCGAAGAAGATCGACACGAGAGTGATTGACAAGAGCTTCTTCCAGGAAGCCAGAGAAGAGGGCGTGGTCTGCTATGAGCCGTGTGGGGGCCTGTGTGCTGGACTAGAGATGCTCTTGCGCTGCGGAGTTAAGGTTAACAAGTACCTCTACCAGGACATCTCGAAGTCCAGCCAGACGGTAGCCAGGGCCAGGTGCATGGCGCTCAGTCGCCGTCATCCTGACTTGTTCCGTGCCGAGGCAGCCCACTTGGAGCAACTGCCCAGCAACATCGAAGACACCAGCCTCATTGACCTTGTACATGCAGGGGCATTGAGTGGAGAGCAGTGGGTCATGGTGTGTGGATATCCATGCCAGGACCTGTCACCAGCTGGCAAGCTGGCTGGTCTGGAGGGCAGGCACAGCAGACTGTTCTACCAGGCAGTGCGAGTCCTCTCCACGCTGCAACAGCTGCAGCCTCAGAGACCGCCAGCATATGTGCTGGAAAACGTTTCTCCGCTGTCACACAAGGAGAACTCGAAGATCAGGAAGGAGGTGTTCCCCATCATCAACAGCGTGGTGGGCCAGCCGGTGTCCTTTGACGCGGCGCGCGCGGGATCATACGCGCATCGTCTACGAGCATATTGGAGCAATCTGTTCCAGAATCAGCAGTTCAATCTGGTGATGGAGCGGGTGGACAGACCACCAGACAGATACGTGCGCGATATTCTGCAGCGAGGCTGGAAGCCACGCAGGGTCGTCACAGGAGACAGGAAGCCTCACTACACCGCCAACGTTGTAGGGGAGCCTATGAGAGTATTGCCAACCATCTTGGCGACGCAAAACTCTCGTGCTTTTCGCGCGCCTCGCGCAGGCACAGTGGTGAGGGAGGGAGATGATGATGAAGTGGGGGAGACCAGAGAGGTTAACCTGGACGAGAAGGCAGTGGCCATGGGGTACAGCGCAGGTGAGCTGCGCGCGGCACATGGCATGAAAGACGAAGAATTGGCAGGAGTGCTTGGCCTTGCTATGGACCGAAGAGCAATGGAGCTATTGTATGCGATTGCCGAGGTCAGCACGACCAAACTGCCGAAGAGTGAGGAGAGTGAGGAGGAGGAACATGGCACGCTAGTTGCCATCCCCATCGCGAAAGCCACCAAGGTGGCTGCCACCTCCGAGGACACGGCTGAGCCGGTGCGAGCCCAACTAGCAGAGTGGATCACCAGTTCCAACGGCTACACCCAGCAAGTCGCGCGACGCCTCAGCCATCAGGACTGGGAAGAACGACTGCAACGCATGTGCAGCCAAGGACAGAAAGGTACACAGGGGCTAGGCACCGCCGACGCTGTTCCACGCCGCAGGCAGTGGAAGATGCCCTCCATGAAGCTCGCGGGCTACGAGGCACATCACCGGCAGGCCTTTTCAAGACCTGGAGACAAGCCTGGAGACAAGCCAGCAGAGACAAGCTCAGCCCCAGAGTGGGCACCAGTGACAAAGGAGAAAGAGATGAGGCTGCCTAAGCTGCCCGACACGACGAGGATGGTTGCCATGCTAGCCAGCGTAACCAACCAGGAGTCATTCCGAGAAAGACACCCCGACATACACGAGGACGAGCTATGCCTCGCGTGGATCAAGACAGGAGGAAGAGTGGAAGTGCCCAAGGAGGAATATCACAGGGTAAGGAAGAGGGCAGCGCGTCACCGTTGGGACGAGCTCATGGGCGAGTTATACATGGTCACTGTCAGTGGTAAGGAGCTGCTGGTGCCCAAGCCCTGTGACAGGATCCAGTTGGTGCGTGAGTACCATGAGAGGACTGGCCATTGGGGCATCAGGCGGACATTGAACCTGTTGTGGCAGCGCCATTACTGGGCAGGCATCAAACAGGATGTGCAAGCAGTGGTCACTCAGTGCCAGACTTGCCAGAGGGTGAAGACGCACTATGCACGGGAGGAGGCGAATCTCACGCCGCTGGAGATCAAGTCCTTCATGTATCGCTGGTCCCTGGATTTAGCGTGGCCCACGAAACGCATCACGAAGGCTGGGAACCAACGCGTCTTGGTCATGATTGAGCACTACACGCGATTCGTCGTGTGCGTTCCAATCCCCGACAAGGAGGCCGCCACCATCGCCAACGCATTTCGCTATCATGTCCTATCCGTGTTTGGGGCGCCTGCAGAATGTTTGGTGGATGGGGGCACAGAGTTTGAAGGTGAGTTCTCTGCTCTATGCGAGCAGTGTCTCATTGACCGAAGAGTGACTTCACCGAGTTCCCCAGAGAGCAATGGCTTAACTGAACGGGTGGTACGCACCCTCAAGTTTTGCTTCAAGAAGATGGCCCTCGACAAGGGCCTGGACTTCGAGTGGGATGAGATGCTTTGGTCACTCGTACTCAGCTACAACGCAGCTAGGCAGCAGTCCACTGGAGTGGCGCCATTCACCTTGCTGTTCGCTCAGGAAGCCACGGTGCCACCGGATCTTCGTGCTCGACCCGAATTGGACTTTGGGAAGCAGGAGGAGAAGACACTGGCTGATGATCTGTTGCAGCGAGCCGCCATCGTGAAGAGGCTCATGGTGCATGCAGGGTGCAACCTGGAGATCGCTCAGCACCGCGACACTTTGAGGTACGAGCACAGGAGGAGTGGCAGCTACGAACCGAAGCCGCACCAGTTCAAGGCAGGCGATTTCGTGTATATACGACAACAACCGCGCTCTGGCATGGAGGTGGCCACCAAGTCAGCCATCCTGAAGATAGTCAAGGTGCAAAGAGATGGAGTGGTAGTGTTGGAGGACAGCACGAAGCTGCGGGAGAAGAGCACAGTGCAAAGTATTGCGCCATGTCACTTACAAGTGAAAGACCAGTACGACTGCAGTGCAGCCATTCCCAGCAAGCATCTCGCGTGTGAGGTGTGTATGCGGACAGATGGGGAGGCAGCCATGTTGCTGTGTGACACCTGTAACCGTGGTTATCACACGTGGTGTCTGAATCCGGCGCTGGATGGAGTACCTGAAGGGGACTGGCAATGTCCCAAGTGCTTAGGTGGGACTGTGGTGGCAGCTGCCGCCGAGGTGAGCGCGTCAATCGTTGACAAGATGGCGGCCATGGAGTTACAGTTGAGAGAGAAGCTGGGATCAGATGTGGTATTGTTGCCTGCAGACGTGGGTCCGCATCGTGCAGTGAGGCCGGGACGTGAAGACCCATGGCAGGCACTGAGCTCGCGACAGATGCTCAGCAGAGAAGGGAGCATGGGGGATCTTCCTGACAGAGTGGCCTGGGGAAGCCAGGAGGAGCTCAGCAGAGTGATCACAGAAGTGATGCCAGGATTCTGGCATGAGGGCCATCGTACCATCTTAAGCAGGAAGTGTGCAGAACAGCACGCTCGCGCGAGAAGTCTCCGCAAGACGTCCACGGTGCAGGCCATGAGCCCCGAGGAAGTTCAGAAGAGAGGAGATGTCACACAACTGAGCAGAGCTCAGGTGAAGATTGCCAGTCAACTGGATTGGGGCTTAGAGTTGGTGATGACAGTTCCTCAGGAGGTCAGGCGTTTGGCGCACGAGGTGACTTGGGAGAAGATCACACAGGTATGGGATCCTTGGGCTGGCACAGGTGTCATTGGCAAGGTTATGTCACTGGAGTGGCCTCATCTGAAGGTCATGAATAATGATTGGAATCCGCAGTTGAAGTGGCACGAAGCCCTTAATGCTTTACAACCGGGCAATTATCGAGCCTGGAAGGAGAAGTATGGGGTGTGTGACGCAGTGGTAACTTCACCCTGGTTCGCAGTGCTGGATATTGCGTTGCCGTTGGCAGTACTGGCCAGCCGAGTGGTGGCTTGTATTCATGTGCCATCGCACTACATGACAGATATGACAGAGAGCAGGGCACAATACTTTCGTAAGCTGTGTCACGCTGGACGTTTACATGTGATTGGGCATTTGGAGCATGGACCTATTGGCAGAAGATGCATGTGGGTCATGGTGTTTCGCAACCCTTTGACAAGAGCCAGGATGTTGCAAGGAGGAGAAGCTTCTGGAGTGGGTATGTTTACCTTCAGCATGGGCAAGTTCGCAATGGATGGCGTTACAACAGAAGATGCTGAGCAAGCTCTTGTCTAATGTCTGTGCTACCGGTGGCAGCTACAGATGGGGGATGTTGAGAAAAAGAGCTTGCACAAGTGGTGAGAAGAGATAAAGAGATATCAAAAATTTTGAGATTTTGTATAGTCACAGTAGCAAGATAACTGTGCAGGCATATAAGGAAACATATGCAAAGTCGAGCTTGTGTTGTATAGGCACTGACAATAAGTAAGACTGTCTAGTAGTAGGGCTAGAGGGTTGTGCTTGGTGTGGACGCTTCGTGCATAAGTTCGCGACAGCTGTCACAAACCACGGCTTATCGTGTACCTCAGCCGGGTTGTGACACTTGCTGTAGCAGTCTCTGTGACGAACGTATGACACGCGCAGTACGATACGCGCAAGGAGTTATGACAGTGACGAGATACGGAAATACGGATGGGTGTTACACTTGTTTGGAGATAGCGAGAATAAGTAGGGCGGCGTAGTGAGAGTGAGCAGACGCTCATTTTTGTTTTGCCTTCGTAACAGTGATTCCGAGAATAACCAGGACTCGCTTGAGACCGCGAAAACAGCAGTGTTATGAGATAATTAATAAGATACAGTATTCTTATGCTTGTAAAGACATACATTTTGTGGACTTCTCCTTGTGCGACTGCGTCAGAACTGTAATTAACAGTCTTTTTCATGTTGAGAAAAAGAGCTTGCACAAGTGGTGAGAAGAGATAAAGAGATATCAAAAATTTTGAGATTTTGTATAGTCACAGTAGCAAGATAACTGTGCAGTCATATAAGGAAACATATGCAAAGTCGAGCTTGTGTTGTATAGGCACTGACAATAAGTAAGACTGTCTAGTAGTAGGGCTAGAGGGTTGTGCTTGGTGTGGACGCTTCGTGCATAAGTTCGCGACACGTAAATATGTTTCAAAATTGTTTTTTTAACACACACATATCTATGATAACACATTGGTAATGAATTTAGATGCCTCCCGCATCATCGTAGCACCCGTACGGCATCGCAGCAGACCGCATACCCCCCTACATATATCCACACGTAACGCCCTATTCATAGGGCGTTACGAAAAATGGAGTTCACCATCGAATTCCCCACCATCAAATTAGTCTAGAACCAACTTGTTTCAATGGAAATGTCTTGCTTAAATCGTCGTCAAAGTTACTCGGTCCGATTTTCCCGAAAAAATGCATTGTGCGTAGTGCCCCTGGCACATTTGGTATCAATAGCGTGTCTGAGTGTAAGGGCGAGCCCAATCAGTTCTTCGAGAACCCAGACGGGAAGGCCTTCGATCTCCGCTGGCCTGCCTTGATAGTGCACGCTCCTCCCGCCAAACCACAGCCGGCACGCGTGAGACATCCACGAGCGACCCCAGCTGTGATAAGGACGGGTGAGGCAGCGGACTTCAGAGACACAATCTCCCAGCAGTCAGACTCGAAGTTCCTGCGTGCGCTGAAGGCGGAGTACACCCGTGAGGGGTCACTTCGTTTACTGCGGGAAAAGATGAAGGCAGCGCCACACCAGTGCTTACAGGACTTCAGGCTGGTGGGTGAAGTGGTTTGGAGAACTGCGGCAGGGAGATATCAGTTGGTGCTGGGGGAGGATTCTCCACTTCGGGAGGTGGTGATTCGTCATGCTCACGAGTCACTGTCTTCAGGTCATACTGGAAGAGACAAAACTCTGGAAAGAGTGCTGCGACGCTTTTGGTGGCGTGGTGCTGCGGACGACGTGGGCACCTGGGTTGCATCCTGCGCGGTGTGCCAGTCGGTGAGGCCGCGGGGAACTTACCCAGATGGATTGCTAAATCCTCACAGCATCCCGAATAGACCGTGGCAAGATGTCGCGGTGGACTTCGTCACCGGCTTACCAGTATCAGAGAGAGGCAATGACGCCTTCGTGGCCTTCACGTGCAAGCTGACGAAGATGGTCCACGTCATACCGATGAACTTCGGAGACAGCTCTGCGGCCGTGGTGGCCAGAATCTACTTCGATTCGGTGTGGCGCTTGCATGGTGCGCCTATGAAGATTGTTTCTGACCGCGATCCGCGGTTTCAGGATGCCTTCTGGCAGGAGCTTATGAGACTGATGGGCGTGAAAGTAGCTCGCACCACTCCGTACAACCCTCGGTCTGACGGACAAGCGGAGCACAGCAATCGGGTCATTGAGGACATGCTCAGGTCCTTCGTGGATGCTTATGTAGAAGACTGGGATTTGTTTACCACTAACGTGGAGTTCGCGATCAATGACTCCAGAAGTGAATCTACCGGCTTCACGCCATTTGAGCTGGTGTTTGGATTCTCGCCGCTATCTCAGTTGGAACTCTTCCTGGAGGCCGCGCAGTCCACCGCTGGACGACGAACAGGGGGAGTAGGCACCGCCCACGAAGTGGCCGCGAAATTTTCGTCGCAACTGCGGGACGCCAGACAGCGGTTGGAGCTGGCTCAACAACGTCAGCGCGAGCAGTTTGATCGCAGGCACGGACAGCGGGAGTATGCTGTCGGGGACCTGGTCTGGATAGAGGCGAAGCATCTTACCGAGAAAGTAATGGACCGCTCCATCTGTAGGAAGTTGACTAAGCGCTGGCATGGACCAGTCCCCGTGACCGAGCGCTTCTTCAGTGATATGCAAATGACCATGCCGGAGGCCGACAGAGGAGCCCCAGTAGCCTACCGCTTACGCCTCCCCCCTCACTGGCGGATACACGACGTGTTCGCTCAACATCGCCTCAAGCCATACACCAGCGGTCAGGACGCCTTCGCCGCGCGCGACCACCTGGCAGTGCCTGAAGAGGTGGTAGTGGACGGGCAGAAAGAGGCACATGTCGAACGCATCCTCGCATGTCGAGTGCGGTCTGTACGAGGGAAAGAGGTGGAGGAGTGGAAAGTTCGCTGGACTGGCTACTCCAAGGCCCACGACCAATGGAGGACCCGTGACAAACTCGAACGCGGAGGCCCACTTCAACAGCTTCGTGAATTCGAGCAAGCGAGACTGCGCATGGAAGCACAAGTTCGCGACGAAGCCACACGGCGGCGTGAGCAACGTGGCCGTCGTTCTGCTCAAGCTGGAGTGACGCTGGCTCACCTCATCACCAACCCCTGCGATGAACTGGACCAGCTCGAGCAGATGGAACATGATACCCCTCTGCCGTGGGAGCGTCAAGAACGCACAGAAGATGGGTCGTTAGCACTGGTGACAGAGCTAATGGCGATTCAGACGGAGGCAACCCGTGTGCCCAGAATCCTTGTACTTTTCAGCGGCACTGGCTCGGTGGAGAGAGAGTTCCTAAATTGCTTCCCCACCGCTTCAGTGGTGACCCTCGACTCCGAGCACATCTGGCATCCCACTCATGTGCAGGACATCTTACAGTGGGACTACAAGGAATACCCGCCTGGATTCTTCGATGTTGTTTGGGCGAGCCCCCCCTGAGTGTAGGCAGTACAGTCAGGCGCGCACCACTGGAGGACCTCCTGACCTTCCTCAGGCTGACAAAATCGTGCGGCGAACATTACAGTTCATCGACTACCTGGAGCCGAAGCACTGGTTCATGGAAATCCCCAGAGGTCGTTTCCCCAACGCGCTGCGGCTTCGCCCCATGATGCGCCAGCTCCCCCCCCCCGCTGGTGTGTACCTACTGCATGTATGGTATGCAGTACATGAAGCCCACTTGCATATGGACGAACTCAGCACCGCCCACGCCCTTGCTACGCTGCACTGCTTCGACACCATGTGCGTGCAGATGGGCGACCGGCAGCCATCCGAAAACTGCACAGCTGGGACCCCATCCGCAGCAGACTGGAGTGGGTCAATCCGCGAGTGTATACCCTGTACCAGCGCCCCTGCTGCGACAACTTTTCCGACATCTACGCCTCCGCAAGACTGAAGGCCCGCTTTAGATTCCAAGTGGCACCCTTCTTACGAAACTGGTGCCCTGGTAGCGGTAGGCAAATTATGCTCGAAGAGGAACCAGAGAACCTAAGAACTGGAGCCAAGAAGGAACCAGAAAACCTAAGAACTGGAACTTAGATGGGTACCTTAGCGGAGTGATCCCAGGAGGTAGACCACTCCTGAGGGGGGGAGAGTTGTGCCCGGAGGCACAGCGTGAGCCGATATGTCTATGCGTCTGTGTGTGTCATCGGGAGTAATCTGGGATTGACACGATGACAGTGAAATTGGGCTTGAAATCACGATGAGAATGAGTACCAGATGTCCGGGGTATGACAGTATGACACTATGACACTATGATAGTATGACACTATGGCACTATAGTAGTATGACAGTACTGTGGGGTGGTCATCGTGGCACTTAGTCAGACCCTCGGGGAATGGCCGGATTCGCATCGGGATCAGAAAGACAACGAAATCGAGTATCAGATGTCGGGGGTATGACAGTATGACAGTATGACAGTACAGTAGTATGACAGTACAGTAGTATGACAGTACTGTATGACAGTCATCGTGTCAGTCCGTCGACGTGACATCTGAATCGAGAATGACGAATCGGAATTAGAAATGAGATCGGATCAGGAATTGAACGTTGGGCCGTGGTGTGACATCGGGTGCCGGGTGGTTGACCCTGCAGCCCGAGTGACGAGTGAATAAGTAGAGCACTTGAGAAGTGTTTAGCCTTCAGAACTCGGAACCGAACTATCGTTTGCACCTCAATCTGGCCCTGATCCAGTATATTATAAAAACCGAATTGTGTACCTTTGCACGTTTCAATAAAAAAACATCATTCTGAGTATCTGTCGTAGTGCCCCTGGCACATTCTTCACAGTGCACCGGGCACTATCCCAATCGGAAAACTGCTCTAAGCCCAAATAATTCCGAAAGGCTATCGGACACGTAATTCCATTGGATCACCATGGGTACTCGATGCAGACTGCATCTGCGACACTATAGCCCTTTTTCTTCGTCCCGCCATATGCGGAATGGTTAAAGTGAACACATGCTATAAAAACTAAGGGATAAGTCTAGATTGGGTGTAGACATTTCATTATAATCCAGATTGGGTGTAGGCACTTCACTTAAATCTAGATTGGGTGTAGGCACTTCATTTTAATCTAGATTGGGTGTAGGCACTTCATTCTTCATCCAGATTGGGTGTAGGCACTTCATTTTAATATAGATTGGGTGTGGGCACTGCATTTTGGTATAGATTGGGTGTAGACACTTCATTTTAATATGCCATTGGGTGTAGACACAGGTATAGGAGGCACGGGTCGTAATTTTTGTTGCTAAAAAAACATTATTTCGCAAATTCAACCGGTAGATATCAACATCCGACCACAATGAACATATCTAACGCGGTTGAATGTGCGAAATACTGTTTTTGCATGCGATGACTAGCGAAAAACTGTTCGGAATCGATGTTTGTTGTTATTTGTTGCAAAACAAACCATCATTTCGCAAATTCCACCGGTAGATATCAACATCTAACCAGAATGAACATATCTAACGGTTGAATTTGTGAAATAGTGTTTTTGTATGCGATGACTAGCGAAATCCGGTTCGTAATCGATATTTTGTTATTGTTTGATGCTTAAAAAAACACTATTTCGCAAATCCAACTGGTCGATATGTTCATTGTGGTCAGATGTTGATATCTAGCGGTCGAATTTACATAATAATGTTCACATGCAATATTATCAATGTAAAATGTAATGCCCTCCAGGCATCAAGGTATGTTAAAATGAAGTCTACACCCAATTTAGATTGAAATGTGTACACCCAATCTAGATTAAAATGAAGTGCCTACACCCAATCTGGATTAAATGAAATGTGTACAGCACCCAATCTAGATTAAAATGAAGTGCCTACACCCAATGTGGATTAAAATGAAGTGCCTACACCCAATCTGGATTAAAATGAAGTGCCTACACCCAATCTAGATTTAAATGAAGTGCCCACACCCAATCTGGATTATAATGAAATGTCTACACCCAATCTAGACTTATCCTAACAACTAAACACCTGCTACCACAGCGTTTGAACTTTACATGTTTCAACAATTCATTTTGACTAGTACATATACATACCTCACCAGGCATAAAAACAATAGTTCCGCAGTAACGAAGACACTAGTTTACAATTTCTGCAAAAATACTGATACCCATGATAATGAAGTCATCCGAAAATCACACATCATACCGAAATCACACGAGCTTGCAGCCATGATCTGCCATGGCCCTAAAAACATATACATTATATACATTGAATATTCACCTTAATTACCAAGCTATTTCTTCACAGCACCTGTTATAACATGCGATCATTGAGCATAAATGACCCCCCCCCCTGTAGTAATGACTTCTATCTTGTCACACATACACACAGAGAGAGGCAGACAGTGTGTGCTGAATCCTTTGATCCCCAGTGTGGGTACATAATGAAACCGATCTTCTGTGGCAACATGGTGCCAAAGGAATCGGTACCAAGGATACGACACACATAGGCACACTCGCACACGCGTACATAATGTGCACATGCTACTGCATATCTGGCATCACGGGCGGTGTGCTGCGGGCATGCTCAAAGTCGTCAAAATCTCTAAAGACATCTGAATTCCACGTGTAACAACGTTGTTCGGGATGCCTCTTCTGTTTGGCCTTCTCAGCTCCATCATCGGCTGCACTTCTGCACTCCGCGGGCGGTACCCTTGCAGAGGGAGCTTGCGGATCTGCAAAACCTAAAGATATCCGCGACATATCCGTTTTCCATTGGACGCCACCTCCAAGTGCAGGCGTCCATAGGGTTCCAGCAGCCCTTTCTCCCTGGAGTTAGTGCATCCCCACCCTCCATACAACACGCCCAGTAAGGGTGCGCTGGTTGATCTGGCCTGGGGGAATCCAAACAAAACATATGAATGATTACGCTGGGAGTACATACAGTTTCCGCTGGAATCAATTATATCACTCAGAAAAGGGCCTATGCCGAATATTACAAATGCGCATGATACTCAGACACAGCTTGATCCTCTAAGGGGCCATTGACGTGTTGGGGTTCATTCAAGATATTCACTTTTCTGACGTCACATTAAATTGCAGCACGGTAGCAGCAACATTCCCCACACCTGTATGCAGTCGTGTCCAAATTGACAGCAGGTCACGTGACCACCAGCCACCCAGCGACTGAACGGTGCCACATTGAATGTAACAGCAAGGATCGGCTGCATGTGACACATGTGCAAGGTGGCAGATCAATACGGAAAATACCCAATTATCAATCCCTGCCCATGGGGAATTGGTGAAATTCCCAAGCGAGGTCTCAAGAGAACCCAGGGATGAGCGCGTCTCAAAAGAAGATAGAATATCATAGGCAGCATAGACGGCAGCGGCGACAAAGAAGTGAGTATATCTCAATGGTAAAATCCATTATGGCGAATCCCCGATCAAATCAAATCGACCTACCCGGCCACTGCTCCTAATCTTTCCTCATGGATCAGGGAGGCCACCGTCTCGGCAGCAGGAAAACTGGGGATATCAAGGAAGTTTCCGGGAGTGTATCGCTCACACCCATCTCTTGCAGGATCACGCGACTAACAGATTCCATCTCTTAAGTCTGTCTCTTGTGAGACAGGGCAGTATAAAAGTGTCTATCTCCGACAACCACCTCATACAACACGAATACAATATTGTATAAATCCATTGGTCACGGGACAGGGCTGTTAAAGTTGAAGAGCATAGCGCTCGAAGCCATCGCTTACGGGACAAGATGACCGAAGAATATATAGTCCCAATCCAACTCTTCGATCTTGCTAGGCGGTCATTAATTGATTGATTGATTGATTGATCAATCGTTCGATCAAGATGCACTAAAAGAGTAGCAAGAAATCTAAAGATAAGGGACAAAAAAGGGGCCGGCCAGAGATTTGATGCACCACCGTCAATGTTACGCCTCCATACACCTACGGTTTCTTTGACTCCACGAGATTATAAAGGGAGCAGCTGAAAAGTTTGGGAGTACCTGAGACTGTGAAACATATGACACAGGACATCCGGGAGCGCAATGCCCCGCTCGTGAAGTGTGAAGAGTCCGCCAAACTCTGTTCATATTCCCGAGACCAATCCCCAACCCCTGCTTACAGTATTTTCTCTGCAGCTCCATGGTGCTGCGAGCCACCGCAGCATGCGCATCATCTATCGGCATGGTGTCATGGCACCGCCCAACAAGGCCATCTGGCAGCGCCGCCAACGGCCGTGACATCTCCTCGCAGAGAGACAGCGTGCATCTCCCTTGCCCGCCATTCCATTCACTTAATGTATGCTGCGGACTCGAACACTCAGAGACCTGCCGTGCTGGAAGCAAGTTCCGCGTGCAAAGCACGGATATGTCCGTTCTGACGGGTCTTACGTGGGGGAGCCGCGCTGGAGGCTCAGGGATCTCTGGAGGTTGGCTCGAGTGCTCTGAGGCCGGTCGGACCGTGCAGTATTCGGTCTCCGTGACGGCCTCTGCCAACCTTCCTCAGACAGAGGCCTTTGCCAGGCCGCACTACCCGGCTTCTGAGCTCCTGGTTGGATGGCTCCGTCCTTCTTCTTACACCAGGACCTCCGCGAGGCCTTCGGAAGCACCATCGTGGCCGCCGCACCGCCTGCCAGGGCCCTGCTCCCGTATCAGCAAGGGGCCACATCTTCGACCCAATCTAGCACATCGTAAGGCCGAGCACATCACAGGCACGGGTACTCCTCACACAACATGTCAATTGTGCGTTCATCGAGGCCTTCAAAAGGCGATTTGCCTGGCCTTCGAATCTCTGTGGCGACAAAGCACACGCCAATCAGGTAAAATGGGGCCAAATGCTGGTGGCAAGTTCCAGGGCTGACCCGGGAGTGTTGAGACGAGGAGGGCCAGGGCTGACCCGGGAGTGTTGAGACGAGGAGGGCCAGGGCTCACCCGTGATCACGAAGCGCGGCGATGGCGCAGCTGCAGCAGCCACGACGGAGCTTTTGGTGTGGAGTAGTGGGGCGAAGCCGGGTGCGGTACTAGGTGATCGTTTGGGCGGTGCATTACAGCTAGATACTGGCCGCCGCAGCTCCTCCCTGGTGTGGCCGCTTGGAACTCGGGCAGACGTTGCTCGTGGCGGCACCGCTGCGATCTGGGTGGCTGGAGCTCGGGCAGACACCACGTCGCGCTGCCTGCAAATGTAAGAGGCGATTCATCACCAACGCAGCATGCCCATCAGTGGGCTGGCAGAGATGCGCTGGATCCCTACTCCGGCGGAGCAAGCGAGCCAGACACGTGCATATGGCGCTTCATGCAAGGGAAACCGCTCTCATTGGAGGCACTGGGGAAAAGAAGCAGCATGGAAACACCATATTAGCGGATTACAATGGAATGTCTACGCCCACTATGATCTCATCCCAGATAAACAAGTCTGAATAATCAGTATCTGACCTTGGATGAAATAGATATCTGATGGCTGATGACCGCTGACACAGTACATACAACAGTCGTAAAGCTACGTAAAAACTGATTCGGATGGGCAGAAATTGCGAATGGCTTTATCATGACATTGAATCCAAGGAGCTGAACTCAAACAGAGGCAACGATCATTCACGCGCCACCCCTCATGACAACAAAACTGTGATGCAATGGGGCTTTGGGTGGAAGATAGAACTGCAACACACCGCGAGGTGCGTTGCTGTGGCGAACAGCCGGCGATGTGCTCTTTCATGGTTGATGGTTCGGGCGCTGGGGAAGGCTGCGAAGGGGGAGTCGGGCAAAGCTTAGCAGCTGTAGAGGCACTGTTTGTGCAGTCAGATGGCGGGACTCTCTCCTCGGGAGACGCCGGAGGGGTCACTACAATCTCTTGAATATACATTTGCGCAGACCCGTTCGGCTTGGTCGGTGCGGCAACGCCCGCAGCATCGAAATCTGAGGAGACTGAGACAGCAAGGGCTGAAGTGTGGATGCGATTGCCAGGGCAATTGTCTTCAGGGCGAGGGGTCTGGGCAGGCGAGCAGGAGCTTGTCCAGGGATCAGGAGGGACGGAGGAGGTGGTGGCAGAGAGATCGGGACGAGTGGGAGAAGCGTTGCGAATGGTTGTGTGACGAGAGCTCAAAGGCAGGTCTCGGGGTGTTGCCCTGGCCGGCGGTTGCTCCAGGAGGGGAGTCGAGCTTGTTGGCCGTGCAGCTGGAACAACCTGAGCCAGATCTCTGTGGGGCCAAACACGCGTCCACAAACCCTCAGGCGCAGGCAGCCACATTGACGCACGCGCTAGCATCGAAGACGAATCGCGCTGTTCAAACCATCTTCGACAGGAGTGCAGCGCAAGTGTGGCCTGGGACTGCCTCTAAGCGATCCCTTCTCATCACTGCGGCCAATGGGATGATTGTATTGCACATCGAACGGCACCCAGAGGAAGCATGACAGGCAGGTGAGAGTCAACTAATCTCCCTCTTTCACACGCAGCAGATCCCGGAAAATCGCACTGTGACATTATCCGCGTGCCTGTGAGCGCTCACATCCATGTATCTGAGTACCTGTATGCCTACATACATCGAGCAATCTCGAGATCTCGAGGTTTCCTGGATGACGACTCCCTCAAAGTGCTGATCAGGGCAGGGCCGCGCGGATATAGGCCAGGGCACAGCATGAACATAGCCGCACAATGGTTGGTGGCCACGTTGTTGAGATTTGGGCGTGAGTGGCACGTGTCAGAGGCATGTATATCACGCCACATCACAACAGCTGAGACCATGGTCAGCGGATGTGGTCATTGCTATGTCTCCTGCGCAATTCTAGCTGTCCAGAAGGCTGATGCTGGGCAGACTGGTAGCCATGGTCTATAAACCACTACAACGAGGAACCAAAATTGGTTCACGCCCCGTTCTGAAGAGGGGCGCAAGCTTAGTACCTTCAGACGTGCTGACAGCCTCTTCCCAAAGTGGGCCCGCAGGAAGAAGTGCTCAGCAGACACGGAGAGAGGGCGTCAACATGCACCATGGTATAGCGCCTAAGGGCTGCAGATGGTGTGGCTAGGCACGGGAGCAACCATAGGGGGTACCCACCGCAGTCCCTGGAACTCCACCTCAACGGTAGATAAGCTAACATCTTTATGCCTAGCGACCCCTCCCGGTGTAGCTCTCGGTGGCCTGCTATCCATGCCGCCGCCCCGCTCCGCCGTTGATCCCCTCACACCTACACCTAGCCTTGTATTGTCATCCTTTGTAAATTGCAACCATGGCGAAAGCAGAGCTGGCGTCACGGCTGAAGATGTCGCGGGCACAGCCTCCTCATGCTCCTCTCTTTGGTCTCTCTTCTTCAATTGAACACCATGGCCATTTACCCCACTTGACACCTGCATGTGACCCGCCTATCCTGAGGTCATCAACCATGGGGTAACCCCACTGCAAGGACTGCTTGACCGCCCAGCTTTCCCGAAATCAAATCCTTCGATACCTGCAGCCTACCTACCCCATGCATGCAGCCTCTTGCGGCACCATGGTTAGAAGGTGACGGGACTTCGCCGGCCGTGGAGCACAGCTGCGCCGCTTTGCCTCAGCCCAGGCTCGGCGAGCGGCTCAACCCTAGAAGAGGTCGATAGTGTCGGGGCTGGAGAGTGCGGGAACCCACCAGGGTCGTGTTGTCCTTGAGGCGTTGCTGATGCTCGAGGAAGCTCTCGCAATCATCTGCGTGCACAAAGCGGTCTGTCGCCAGCATTGGAACCCACCTCAGAGCGTGGGCGTCACTCGGCTCCTCCTGGAACTCATGCCCCAAACGTTTCCAAACACATTCCCCGGTCACTTCCAAGCTGGCTCCAGGCCGGACAACGGTTGGCATGCAGCATCGCGCTACTGGCATCTGTGGCGGACGTTGGACAAGAACTGAGGGGCCGCCGGTCGCGCACGCGGAAAGCAGTCCGCGACTGCATGGAGAGTGATGGGCTGCCGGTCGCAGGCGGAGACGGGCATCAGGCTAACCCACGAGCGCACTGCGAGGTAGCACTGCCTGCCCTCCCTCCTATCGCCAGGCATATGACACCTCCGCTGAGCAGCTGATGGGGAGGAGACTTGCCCCGGGACTGAACAACCGCACCTCCTCATGTGCGGCTTCAATATTCCTCAGAGCCTCCAAGACTTCCGAGTGTTTCATCGTCAATGCTCGAGATAACAGCTCCAAGCTCTCCTCGGCCGCCGGCTCTGCTCCGGGCGACACGGGACTCGCAGACTCCTCCGGCATTGAAACCTCGGGAGCAGCCTCATCCTCGAAAGCGGACGGGTCACCAGGTTTTGGGACAGTGTTGATTGCTGCACGGGCAGGCGGGCAGTTTGACCCAATGTCTTGTGCCTCACTTGCAATCGGCCGCTCGGAGGTGGTATCCCCACCTCCATGCTGTGCACTGACCACTGGCTTAAAGTTCACAATCCCATCCATCCGCATCCGCTTTGATAACTGCAGACACCGCTCCTCGTCCACCCCCTTGGTCAACTGCGCATGCCCCCCCGTGGTCAACTGCGCATGCCCCCGTGGTCAGCCGCCCCCCTTGGTCAACTGCGCATGCGCCTCAGTACATTCAACACTCTACGCCATGGAGGCATGGAGGGGGCAAGCAGATCGCATGAAATGCCCCGGCAGGGGAGATGCTTGCCCCGGATGACAATAGAATGGGCAGCCTTGTTGAGGCTTCAAACTAATGGGGCTGGGCCCGACCGCGGCGCCACACGAATGTACATGACAAGTATCCGAGTGCATTTTTATGGAATTACAGATATGCCCACGTGTCGGCACAAGGCTTCCGCCCGCGCGTTCGGCATGTCTGGCATGAAGAGCTCCTCCATAGCTATCGTTGTATCAGATTTCACAAATATACTTCACAAAAATCAACTTGCCATATTGATCCAGCCCATAAATGCATCAATGCGAGACTACCTCTTGCGGTAATGGCAGGCATCTGGGAATGATGGCGGTGCAACTTTGTGGATCATCCTTACAGTGCTGGAAACTCAAAAAACCAAACTTATCTGTGGTGCTCTCACCCTGCCATTGGCTAGCTAGATTCCCGCCAAGCGTGAGTCGATCTGTGAGTCAGGGGTGTATGGTGTGCTAACCACGGGCACCTTGAGTCCCATGGGGTTCCAGCTCGCCCGGCCTCCCTTCTACATCAGACAGTCCAGATGGCGCCCCTTCCAGGCCCACGGGGACTGCATGAGGGGAGGGCGCCCCCAAAGCCGCCGAGTCTCGCCGCGCCCTCCCCCAGATCTGCCCTGCCGGGTGGCACCCGGCAGAAGGCGTGCGCATACGCGCTGCTGCGAGAGTAGGTGGCGTGCGGGGCATAAGATGAGGTCTTTGGAGTAGGACACCACGTCTTTGTAGTGGACGACACTCGGTGCTTGCTGGGTGCCACTCGGTTCTCTGGCTTTTCGACTGACAGCAAGAGAGAAGCGGGGAACGTGGGGCGCACCTCCTTCGGCAGGTCGACCGGAAAAGGCTCTTTCGGCATTGAGCGGGGGATGAGCCGGCCGCCCACGTCGCCCCCTCTCGAGCGGCGGTCATGGCTAAAGTTGCCGTCCTTTGGTACCTCCATCGCCTTGGGCGCCGTCCGCTGCAGCCGCGACACCGACGAATTCAGCAGCTCCCCCTTGCTCTGGCGGCCGGCAGCACGCGGAGCTCCATTTGAGCAAAAGCAAAAGCCAGGTGCTCCCCGGTGCAAGATACAACGTGCGAATTGTTACATCCCATCAGGGCAAAGCGAGACCGCGGATCCAGGTATGCTGATCGAGGCTGCTCTGGGAGCGACCCGCACATTCTCTCTATCTCAATATCATGGAGGTGTAATCATGCTCTTTCCGTTCATGCTCCACCCGTCTGCCTTAGTGCTCTCAAGGGGGGGGGTGTCTCAAGTGTGGGGCGTGCGCAACTCCATGCTGAGAGAGATCCGCCATGTCGACGCATTGAGTCCGATGCCGGTGAGAGGCGCAGCGGCGGCGGGCATGCTCAGCAGTGAGGAACCCTGGGGATTGACGTGGGACGCGGACCGCTGGTGCTCCTGGGCTTTGTGGCAGGCGGCAGGTGAGCTGAACCAGGAAGCTGTGATTCTGGGTTACACGCTGAAAATGGTGTTGTGTTGGCTGAGCAAGTGTGACCTAGTGGCATGAATCTGGCCATGACATCAGTTGCACCCGACAAACCAACAATGCAGCGGCAGGTATCTTAAGCACAGTGCTTCGTGCGGCGCGTGTCATGCACCCTGGTGGATGGCGAGGGGCCCTTACACCTCCCGTAGTGGGTGGCAACACACTGCCCGGACGACGAGAGAATACAGTCGGTTGGGCACAGAAGGTGGGGGCAGACAGGCCGTGAGCAGTATGGCAGAGCCTAAAGGCAATGACTCACCACCGGGGGCATCGGAGTCATCTCCAGGTGCCCGGTATAGATGCCGTAAGCCCATGCCATCCGGTGCGGTACGGAAAAAAGTAAGTCGCTTTCGGGCGGGCGGGTGGGAAGCCCTGTTCTCGGAGGCGATAACAGCGTGGCAAGCGGCGCCTACCTAGGAGCAGAGGTGCGCCAGCTGTCCGAGGCAGCCGGCAGGCTTTGCCCTGGGGTCCTACAGTGGGGGAGGCCATTATGACACACTTTTATAGCGGCTCATAACTTTCGATATATTTAGAGTTAGCGGGTCCCACGGGTGAGAAAAATGTCACAAATTGAATTAATTTTGGTTCCCTGATGTTAAATTTCTGCATATATCGTAATATCATTACGTAATAAAGGCAAACATGACTGCTACCCTACTGTGGGGGTGGCCATTATGACGCATGCTTCCAAAGTGATTTGTTAAATATGGCGTAACCACCTTTTTCTCTTGGATTCGTTTGGATACGTTTTCACAGGGTTTCTGCGATATCTTTCGATATACTGGGCCAAATACGCCGATCGAGGTATCAATTTGTAGGGAATTGAATTGGTCGCATGGCGGTATGGTGATTTGTACACGTCCGATCAATTGGATGGCCTTAAAATAGGCAAACGTAAGTGCGTCATAATGGCTGCACGTCATAATGGCCTCCCCCACTGTAGGACATAGAAGATGGGCTCCTTTGCAGCCTTACCCTTACCAGAATTTGGGGTGGCACCAGATTTTACCAGATTTTGGGGTGGGCTTACTCTTACCAGATTTTGGGGTGGGCAGAGCTTTGTGTCCCCTTGGATCAGTCCCCTCTTGACGTTGATCTGCCCTGGAGCGTCCTTCGGGTGCAAGAAGGCCAAACCAGGCTTACGGGAGGCCTCCAGGGGCTTTACGGCAGCAGGGGTTCTGGGAGGTGACGATGACTGGGTTGCTGAGAAGTGCGAGTTACTGATTGACATGGAGGGGTGCCCCAAGGTGCAGGAATGGACAGACTGCAAGCACATCTGATCCTCCTCGCTGCTGTGCACATCCCTCGTCCATGGACTGTGCGTGTACAGCTCCGATTGAATCCAGTATAGATGGAGGCATTGAGCACAACACAAAGGGGGTGTGGGTGGGTAGGTGATCCTCGGGGCCTACATCCTCTCTCACAAAGGGTGCGGGTAGGTGATCCTCTGGAGCCTATATCCTCTCTCACAAAGGTGATCCTCAGGGTGTCCTCTCACAAAGGGTAGGTGATCCTCGGGAGCCTGCCATCTCTCACAAGGGGGTGCGGTGATCCTCAGACCTATATCACAAGGGGGTGCGGGAGCCTATATCCTCTCACAAAGGGGTGCGGGTAGGTGATCCTCGGGAGCCTATATCCTCTCACAAAGGGGGTGCGGGTAGGTGATCCTCAGGGAGCCTATATCCTCTCACAAAGGGGGTGCGGGTAGGTGATCCTCGGGAGCCTATATCCTCTCACAAGGGGGTGCGGTGGAGTGATCCTCGGGAGCCTATATCCTCTCTAGGGGTGCGGGTAGGTGATCCTCGGGAGCCTATATCCTCTCACACAGGGGGTGCGGGTAGGTGATCCTCGGGAGCCTATATCCTCTCACACAGGGGGTGCGGGTAGGTGATCCTCGGGAGCCTATATCCTCTCGGGGAGGAAGGTCTAAGTGAGCTGGCTGATGCGAGGCAAAATGCTTGCCCCGCCATCCCATGAAGGGGGCGCAGCTCTACCATCACAACTAATACCTAAATGGCCGTCCACACATCATCGTCCTCAACGACCACGGGCGCAAACGACATCTCGTCAACGACGTTGCGATTGGCCGACCGCGTGTCTCCACCTTTGGCGCTCGGGCCGCGGAGGTGCCAATGCACATTGCCACAGCGTAGGAGTGGATGAAAGAGTCGGCCGGTGACAACTAGCCCCACAAGCTGGTGCCCTTTGCGGGGGAAGTCTTTGGGGCATTGGGGCTCACATGACGCAACCCCTCAATTAAGCAAATGAAAGACATTTATAGTGCTTGTGCCTGGGGCATGCAGGAGCGCCTCGAATTGAAGGGACCGCAGGCGACGTGGTTGACACATAAATTCTTCACCTACAATGAACGCGTCAGGGTGACATTTCGCGGTCTGCAAGGGACTTGCCGTGAACGTCAGGGCCCTCGAGGACCTGTCATGCTGTCTACAGGCTGCGGATCAGGAGGGGGCAGCCCGTTTTTGGGTGAAGCCCGGGTGGTCTTGAGTCAAAAGTGAGGATCGGGATTTGGCCAGGACACAAGTGCACATTCCCCACATATCCGCCCTCCCTCGCAGTCTCGAGGGACTCTGCCATTGCCCCTCCTCCCTCCTGGGTTTGTGCGTCCTGTGTGAATAACACGAAAATGCAAAGTCGCCACACCATGCCGCTGAGGCCCCCACCTCCCGTGCCCTGCGGCTGAGCCAGCCAGTAGCCCTCGCAATTCATGCTTTTCTGCCCAGCGACAGTGGAAGCTGATGAGGCCCTGATTTCTGCAAATGCGTTCTCCAGTCTGACATCTGACTAAGAGGAAGAGTGCAACAAGGCTTGGTAGCAGGTGATGGATTTACGGAATGAAGTGGGGATGCGATGGGAATGAGGTACCGTTTGAGCAAGGAGCTGCAGTGTCTCTTGGACTCCCTGAACATAGCTCGTGTGCTCGTTGTTCCCAGCGGCTCGTGCCGAGGCCGGTGGCGAAGGGTCTGGGGCTGCATCAATATTTTTCGAACCCCACACCTCGTGTTGTCGGTTTCTCAGATAAGCCTACATATCACACTTCTTCGCTCTTCGCCTCTGACACCTCTGTGGATAAGCCTACATATCACACCTCTTCGCTCTTCGCCTCTGACACCTCTGTGGATAAGCCTACATATCACACCTCTTCGCTCTTCGCCTCTGACGCCTCTGTGGACAATTTGGGTGTCCACCAGAGAAACTGGAGACTTTTCGGCAACGTCCCTTCTTGAAAATAAATGAGTGTGCAACTGGCACACCAAGGTTTGTATGACAACGTCGCGAAACATCAACAGAGCATAAATATGAACAATCGAAATGTTCAGCGAGATGGCTAAGCTCGCCGTGGCCATACCAGTTTCATAGCCGAGCCACATTGTAAAGTCGTCATTGTCATACAGCTTTATGGCCCTGTCACACGCAATTTACGAGTGTCAGATGTGTGCAAGACACGGCAGTTTGCGCCGTCCTGAGGCTTGCTCTCGTTACTTTTTGCAGGTCGTGCAAGGATGGCGAGTGAAACGCAACCGAGCCAACTAGAGATCTCAGCGAGTTTTCGGACTGACGGAGATCGAGCATGAGTGTCAGGGGTGAACTCAAACCTCGACCCGAGATATGTGTTGCATAGCATCGCAATTATCTGTGCAGCTATGTTGGAATGAAACGAGCAGCCGAGTGTGTGCTCCATACGGAAAGGGCAATCTTGGGGCAGTGCTCAACGACCTCTAAGCATCACATATAGGATATATAGCGAGGCAAACGGCACGGCAACTTGAAAGCTACTGAGCATAGACAAAAACTGGGTGGCGCTTATCGAGGGCTAAAGGTTCGTGAAAATTTACCGGCTCGACCGGTGATTGGGAACTGAAAAAAAAACATTCATCCCAACACAACCCCAACCCAGGCACACCGCGACGTCAATTAAAGGGACGATGCAATAACAAAATCCGGTGACGTTTGTGGCCGCAGCCCTATTCTCAGGTTCACGGAGTGCCAAAAACTGGGCCCGAGTGTAACGACTGTTGCTGAACACTGGGATATGCAAACTAATCACCTTGCCAAAGGACGAGCTGGCTTGGAAACAGGCCCGGAGGAACAGACTCTGGTCGACTCGACAGGCGCCGCGGACAAGTGTTTCAGAGCTGTCCTGCCCAGGTCTGCCTTTTTATGTCTGTGACTAGAGAGGGGCAGACTGCGTAGAGCTCATAAGTCTGTGGGCTTCACGGTTTCTTGCGCACCTCGAGCATGAGGAGGGGGCCGCGCAGTCGCCCTCAAATATGGATTCTTGGCTTCTGGTGATGGCCCCACTGGCGAGGGCTGAGAGGATTGCGAGATCTGTGCAGTACTGAGCCACCTTCCCGCCCTGAAACCTGAATCCCATGGCTGGGATTTAGAGATTCCCTCACCATTGTTGATCTTCTGTTGAGTTGAGCATGCTCCATCAAGCAGATACATCACTGTCCTGGTCGTTTGATAGGCCTGCGGAGGTGGGAGACGACCGTCATAAGAAAAACCAGGTGATGATTTTCTGACAGCTCCAGTAAAAAGGCTTTCACGGTCAAACGCCACGTCTAAGTACATCCCGTAAGAGGGAGATTTCGTTGCAATTCGCAGAGAGCCCGGCGAGAAACATACAAAAAGAAGCATGGCAGATGTTTTGGGTGAAATGGCAGACGGTGCACGACTGTCGTGAAGTAAGACAGGCAACTGCGGACGAGACTGAAAACAAACAACAGCGTCAAGAAGACATCCAAAAGCGATTATTATGCGATTTCATTAGTTGTGAACACCATGGGCACAACACCTGTTATGATAAGGCCCAGGCGAATCGAATGGCTGGGAAGACTACAAATTCCCATTTCCAGAAAGCCTGAAGCTGATATGAAACAACTGAGTAAGTAGCTACAATCTCGTACCTGTGCGTTAGTGCAGTCATCCTTGAGTCAGATTGCGGGCACGTGGCTGGTGTACCGCCCAAGAAACAATGGTGCACTCTGCAAACACATCCCGTCTTTCGGGAATAGAAGCACTATCAAGGCCGCGAACACGGTGTTATATACTACAGCCAATGCAACCAAAATCTATTTCCCCTAAGTGTGACCCCCTCGACCTTGCCGCAAGATGTGCATTGCATCCGACTCTCGTACAGCTGAGATTGTTATTGGGGAAACGTACTCAAGTGTGCTGCGAGATATTCTCGGGATCGCAACATCGACTTGACCAGGAAAACACGGTGTTTCTCATTTCCATTGCATTTTGGAGAATTTACAGGGTCGAATATGAATGCCCACGCGACGGATTGACTGCAGCCTGCCCACCGCACGACAGCGACAGCCGAGTCCTCTTTGTCTCGTTTCTGCTGAGAACAGAAGTCCAAGTGCGAACCTGAATGGTCAGAACAGATTTGAGATTACAGATTACAGATTTGAGATTAGAGTCTTCTGACTGAAATAAATTTATCCCGGGGGCCAAATCGCCCCCCCCCGGCTGGCTACCATGCATTGATGCAAGGTCAAGGGCACGGGCAGTGCCTATCACACCCGTACCCAAGGGGTATAAACTAGTTTATACCCCTTGACCCACCCTGGTCCTATGGGTGGGTAGCTAATTTTCCGAGCATGCGACGGGGTCACCTTTTAGGCAGGCTTTTTACCCCTGAGTTCGTGTATGCTGTATCGATGATTCCTATGATACCTGGTGATGGTGGTGGTGATGGTGTCACTGTTACTCTTGTTCCCAGAGTTTCTCCGAGCGCGGCCGCTGCGCGGCCTGCGACACGCGAGGGTCGACGTTACAGTTGATGGAAGAGGCTCGGAGAAACTCTGGCATTACTTGGCAAAAGCGCTCAAATGCCCGTTTTCGCTATCTCTTTTCCCCGCAAATAGGTTAAACCAACAGCCGAAAACGAGGATACGATAATTTATTGCAAGCTGTGTAGTTAACGTAATGGAGCAAACTCGACGGAATATTCAAGGTATGACCTCTAACTATTATTTCTTCTTGCTCGCTTGCGAATGGGAGGCCTCTAGGGCCCTTTAAAACGCATGGCTGATAGGGTACTTTCGCAGATTAGCGCAAGCTAAGCGTGGCGGAGATGATGGATTAAACGCTCTATAGTTAACGGAATCGCTCAATCTCGACGGCATATTGCAGGTGTGAACTCTAAATTTTATTTCTTCTTGCTTGCTTGCGAATGGGAGGCCTCTAGGGCCCTTTAAAACGCATGGCTGATAGGGTACTTTCGCAGAATAGCGCAAGCTAAGCGTGGCGGAGATGATTGATTAAACGCTCTATAGTTAACGGAATCGAGCAATCTCAACGGCATATTGAAGGTAAGGGTCCCACCTAACATATTTTCTGCGAGGAAGACAGATACGCTGTCCGGCTAAGCTCGCAAGGAGACAAACTGATAATCATATAACTTGTGTCTGGCCGAAGCTTTATGCTCTCGGAAACCCAGACAGTGAAACGATGACTGTACTACTGTACTGTACTACTGTACAGTACAGTGCTAGGATGTCACGGACACGAGACGGAAGCAGGGTCAGGCTAGGGGCTAGTCAGAGCCCATAATAACTAAGCCTAAACCCGAAGTCCAGCACACCACCCGTGGGTGTGACTACCTAGCAAGGCAGGTACAGGGTATACAGCCACGTGATAATAAACAAACACCTACGTGCAACTCGGTGGAAACCGATCACTTCTAGCTGGGTGCCGGGGTCTTGACCCGGTCATCCCACTACTGGGCTAAAGCTAATCAAGCTGCCAGGATGATTGACTAGAAACTCAGCCACTTTGAAGCTGGTCAGCAGAGCTGAGTTCAGCGGTTGGGATGTAAACACAGAGTAATCCCGAAGTGAATTGCAGACTGTCTCTTTGAAATTGAGCACCACCAGGCCCAAGTGGGCAAGGCGGTTCCACAGCAGAAAGTAAATCAACTGAAGAACCCATACAAGCAGATTCCCATGGCGGTTTGAACACTGAAGAAAGAGACAAAAGAACTCGATCGTCAGGCGGCCAATCACGGATGCCCAGAGAGCCAAGTGGCGGATCCGAAGCAATGATACCTCCAGTAGACCGATGGACGGTGACTCCGGGCTCAACCAGGCCCCTGTCACCACCGCCCACGGCAACCAGAGATGCCGTAGCACTGGCCAGCGGAGAACAACAGAGCATCGAGGACATCAACGCGCACCGGAGAAAACTCGGCGGCGCCCGTGGACGGTACATCGGAGCTGCTAGTGGCGATGCCCCCCTGTCAGAGTCATGCCCAAGAGTGCCGAAGGAGTCAAAAGCCATCTGTTGCCCGCCATCAGAGTCATCGTCAGAGCCTTGGTCGTTGTCAGAGATTTCAGAGCCAATGTCAGAAGCCTCAATCTTCATGCCAGCAAACAGCGGAGCCGGTGCAGAGTCGCCAAGCTGGAGCGATGGGACAGAACCAGGCAAGCCGAGAGAGCCAGGGACAGCCACTGGTGGGCCATGAGCCGTAGGCACACCACCAGCCACGAGTGCAGAGGGATCCCGAACCGCAGGCGGTGGCGGAATCGAACCCCGTGCACCCGAGTGGAATGTGGCTAGAGGAAAGTGAGCCACGCCGTCATCGTCAACTGCCGCATCCTGTGCGGAAGCCGCCGCATCCTGAAAGTGCCGCAGAGACGTGGGCTCAGCCGTCACAAAAGAATGTGCCGACAGCTCGCACACCTCTGGGCGACCCTCCATCGTGCAGAGCGACTCGAAGGCGTGCTCATCCCCCGCGTCATAGAAACGCTGGAAACGAACAGCCAAGCAGTCAGCCTCGTAGTCTTCAACCGCACCACAATAGTGGGCAGAGTGAAGACCGCCGTTGGGGCATTCAGCATGCCAGTGCTTCAAACCACTTTTGGCACACACCGCATTCTGGCAGTGGGGCACGAAGGCACCACTCTTCTTGTCAAATGAGACAGGAGGAGCGGTGCCAAGTGGCTTAACACCAGCACGATGATGCTTAGCAGCAGAGCGGGTAAGGTGCTTGCCGTTAGGCGGAGGCCCTTCCCGCTTCTGCCGCTTCAGGTCACGAATGTCCTGTTGCATGCGCTCCAGCTGCTTTTGCAGGCTGGACAACGCCGCAGCCAGGTCAGACGCGCCATCGCCGAACGACAGAGCAGAGACAGGGGCGTCAGAGACTCTCAGGCCGTGGCGGAACTGCTCACGCACACGAGCCTGAATAGTCAGGAGAGACACGCCCTGCCGCTGGTCAGCTCGAGCCAGAGAGTTAGCCAAATCACGGTACAGCCACGAATCGCCGAGAGCCTTTAGAAACTGCCGCTTCACCGCGTCCTCTGGCAAGTTGTGGGAACGCTGAACGTCCCTCAACAGGCCATTGAACTCGCGGATGCCACGGTCAGGATCTTTGCTGCTGGGGATGCGGACCGCCAGCAGCAACTCAAAAGAGTCAAAGGGTTCCGAACGCTCCTGGAGCATGCGCACCACCTCAAGGGCAGCGCGCTTGCCATCTCCAGGAACGTCGGACCCAGAGGCCTCAAGCCAGTCACGGGCAGGCGAGCCAGGGCGAGCCAGGAATGTCAGAGCCGAAAGCAACAACTCATTTGCCTCATGCCTAGCCTCAACCGCCATGTCAGCCAAGTCAAACAGGGGAGCAAACGCCGTCGACTGAAGCACGAACTGCGCGCGCAACTCATGCATTAACTGTGAAAAAATGTCCACTGCGTCTGCCTCTGTCCCTGCAAAGCGCTCCGATTTGTCCCCAAGAATCTTCGTGGCAACGGTTTTGGCAACCTTCCTGTCGAAATTGTCACGAGCCAGCTGCTTACACTTGTCCAAAATTTCCCTCGCAGCTGCGGTGGTCGGAGCTGGCAGCTGCGGGGTGTGTGGCGTCGCAGAATGTTGCGCACCCACATCATCGAAAATAGTTTCCAATCTACGGACGCGAGACCGCGTCATGTTGTTCGTTGTGGCAACCATGATAGAGAGAGACAGGGGAGAAGGTTGAGCTAAACAGGGAGATGGTGGAAGAACGCTTACAGCGGCCAGATAGTTTGCAGAAGTCTCAGCACAGATCAAAATTCACAGGTCGTAAGCGAAACCATGAGAGCGGCCAAAATCAGTTCGTGTGGAACGACCTCGCCGGAGCCAGCGGCGCACGAAACAGATTAACTCTCGCTGCGACGATGCTTCCGCAAAATACAAATAACCCGTCACCAACTGATCTCCTGTGCAGCGAAGGCGAGCACAATGCGTGCCGCCATCACTGCCAAGTCAAAAGGCCATACCGTAAGAGTAATTCACCACCGCCCAAGTGGGCGCTCAACCCCTCCTAAAGAAAAAGAAAAAGAGACACCCTTGGACGGGGTGTGGGGCTTTGTGAGTCCCCTTGACTCCTTCTTCTTTGTCCCTTAGTCTGGTTCCTTGTCTGTTTTAGTCCTATATAGTCTGTTTAGGCTTACTGCAAATCCTGTCGCTAGGTCATGTATTTTCCTGAGTAGGTGCAGGGCTTCTTGTTTGTCGAATCCTAAATGTTTGGTCAGTATTTTCTCCGTGTGTTCATATATCGTTCCCGTATTGCCGAATACCATCACGTGTAGCGTTACCTTGTAGCCATATAGTTCTAGTAGTCTTACTAGCGGTGTGTATTTTGTGTACTTCGTCTTTAGTGCTTCCTCCCAACTCATTTCGTCTGTGTATGTTACCTCTATCAGGTGTATGTGGCCCGCTTCCATCATTGCCTTTTGGTGTGTGTACCCAGGCTGCTCATTCCCCTTTTCAGTTCCCTCTAGCATTACTATGTCCACGTAGTGTGGTATGGTGTCCTTTCCGTGTGCTGGTGCCGGTGTGTTTCGTCCGTCCAGTCTGCATTGCCCCCTTGTGAGGAGGAAGTCTTCTATTGGTCTCCCGTTGTTCATTCCTTTCCCTTTTTTCCCCGCATGGGTTCTTATTATACATCCTCCCTTCCTGCCTCTGCTAATTGCTTTCGCTATCATTTTGGTGGTCTCATCCGACCTGCTTATTACCATGTTCTTTATCTCCCTCTCTGTGCATCCTCCCAGCACATGGGCTGTGCGTATGAATCCTCCCGCGTTTACTTGTCTGGGCATCCCGCAGCATTTGCATTTTTGCGACCTTCTCCCTCCTTGCTGCTTCTTGTATGGTCCTGCTGGTAGTTTGTTCGCCCGGCATCTTAGCAGGACTGTCACGTCTTTCTCGTTTAGGTATTCCGTTCCCTTCTTCCAGTATCCATTAGAGAGCTTGTGCATGGCTTTATCACCTTTGAGGTGCTGCATGTATTTTTCTGGCTTTTCTTGTGTTGCTGTCAGTATTTTTTCCCTCGAGGACTTTCTCCATTCCTTCACTTGGTGTACTTCCTTTTGCGCTGCTTCCTGGTCCTGTACCATTTCCTGGAGTGCTCTCCATTCTTCCTGTGCTTCCTCCTGTTGTTGGGCCATTTCTCTGAGCTCGGCTGCGGTGTCCTGCTGTGTTGTCGTGTCCACATTCTGTGTTTCCGGTGGCTTCAGTTTCTGGGTTGACCCTTGTGCAGTTTCTCCTTGGGCTTCCCTCGGCCCTTCAGCTTCCCGTAGGACTGGTTGGTCGGGTTTTGCCTGGCTTTGGGTTCTTCTTCGTTTTTGTCTTTCTCCCTGTTCTAATGCCTCCTCTTTCTGTATTGTTCTTGTCTTCCATGCCTGTTCCTTATTCATTTCTGCTCCCCGTGTGCCCTCTCGCCCTTGCCCCCTCTTTTGTTTAGCTTGTTGTGCCGTTTGTACCTGCTGCTCCTGTATTAGTGCCTCCTCCTCTAATCGTTCCATCCTCTGGAGTTCCAATTACTCTTCCTGTTCCTGTTGCCATTCTGGTTCATCGGGCCGGGTGTCTGCCCAGGCTGTTTCTATTTCAGTAGGCTCCCGGTTTTTTTGTGCGTATTCTGCCTCCGTCCTCTCAATGCGGTGTCTTTTGGTCTCCCATTCTTCTGGCCCGGTTTCTAGTTTCCTTTTTAGTCTTTGTATTATGTTTGTTTTTCCCGTCATTTTTGCCTCCCTCACCTTTTTTGTTACATGGTTGAGTATTGCTTGGTGTCCTTCCAGTTGTCTACCCGTGGCCTCGCATATTGCTAGTAGCATCACTGTATCCGTGTTGTCGTGGTTGAGGCCGTATTCCCCTTCCTCACAGGCCCTTTTTGCCACCTCGTCCGCCATTTCGTTCCCGTGTATTCCCACGTGCGCTTTAACCTTGTATATGGCCACTTTTGTTCCTTCCTTATTTAGCTTTTGTATTTGTTTCATTATTTTCCACAGTAGGTCCCTGTGTACGTGCCTTTCAAGCGTGTGCGGCCTTCTTTTCATGTTTTGTATCTGGTAGAGGGAGGTCAGACTATCCGTGCATATGCTGACTTTTTCTTCACCCGAGTTTGAGTCTAGTGTCAGTGCCATATATATGGCAGTGAGCTCCGCCCTGTTAACAGTTTGGCATCGTCCGACCCATCTTTGCATGTGGTTCATTGCCCGTTCCCCTCTTGGGTCCCAGACACCTGCCGCCGTCACTTCCTCGACTTCCCCGTTTTCCTTTTTGACTTTTCTTTGGCTTCCATCTGTGTAAAGCATATTGTTTCTGTTGTGCCTCCTGTGGGGCTTTGGGTATCCTTTCCCTTGGTTGTCCCACCTGCTTTCTGGTGGTGGTTCTGCTTTCTCCTTTTCACCCCTTTCCCACTGCAGCCATTGGTCTCCGTTTATGTGCTCGTCCGTTGTGTCTGGGCCCGTAAATTGCAATGCCCACCTTCTTAGGGCGTCTCTGTTTATTTCCTCCCTACTCCAAGTGGTGTTAGCTCTTAATACGTCCATAGTCGTTGGCCTCGGCCCCCTATCCCCTCCTCTGTGCTCCCCTTCTTTCTCCCTGTCTTCCATCCACCGGTCAATTATCTTCTCTGTGTGGTTTTCCAAGTGGCCGCCTGGTAGTGCTTGCATGACCGGTAGTTCATGGTTCATCCATGGCGCGGAGTCTATGACGCAATCCTTCTCCCATTCCGTAATTGACCTAGGTCGCCTGTCTGCATCCTTGAGGGTGAGGGGCCTGTGTATGTAGCATGCTCTGCCTATCGTCCTGACTTTGCTTTGCGGGCATTTGAGAAGGGCCTTGCTGAATATGTCGTGGGTTTTGAGTGCGTCCGGGCAGTGTTTTCTCCATCCTGCCGCATTCGCTACTACCAGTATTCTCATGTTCCAGTTGCATTGTTTGGGTTTCTGTAGGTTGCCTTGCATCCAGTGGTCGGGTGGTAGGAAGGTGAACTGTCCTTCCTTTATCTCCAGTAACTCGTGTACCCTGTATCCCATGTGCCTATTCAGCAGTTTTCTATACGGGCTTTTGGCATATGTGGGGTATATTCCTACCCCCAGAACGGGTTCAGCCGTTTTTGTGGAGTTAATTGCCTTTTTCAGTGCCTTGTAGAGGTCCCCTGCTGTGTACTCTGGGTTGAATTGGTATGACCCCAGGTTTTCCCATTGCTCTTCCCATGCCGAGCCTACAGCCCCAAATACCGAGTCTCGTGGGTATTGCGAGTAGTACGTTCTGGTGTCTCTGTGTACATTAAGTGGGGAGGCGAATACCTCTGTTTGGACTCCCATGGCTGTGTGTACCGCCTCCATCATTTCCGGAGGGAAGGTCCAGTGGTTTTGGAGGTTCCTTTTTCTGTGTTTCATCTCCGCTTTGCTGGAGTACCTTATCAGCAGTTGTGCTATTTCCTCCTCAAAAGTGTTTACATGTATTTTGTGTTCTACACTTAGTTTCAGCCTTTTGGCCAGTTGTTTCTCTGTTGGCCTTTGTGCCGTGCTGTCCCCCACCGCCTCGGCATATCTGTCGTACAATTCTCTAGCTTTTACCGTGCTCAGCGTGCCTATAAGGTTTCCCTCCGGCTCATAGCAGTAGGTGGTGTCACCTTCCGTGCGCAGTTGTCTGTCCTTCACACCTGGAATGTGCCTAATGTCCTGGTCCGGGTTCGTTTCCCTTGTGCATATTTCTAGGTGCGTTACTTCTTTCCAGTACCTCTGTTCGCCGTTTGGTTGTCCTGCCAGTATCTCTTCAGCGGGCTCGTGTTTGGTCCTTTTGTTTCTCTTGTTGTTCTTCCATTCTTCCACTAGGTTTTTCCATCCTTGGTCCGAGGAGAGGTTGTGTTTGAGCAGGTGTGTTCTTACTGTTTCTTCTGTGCTCCACGTCGTCTGTTCGTTTCCTTCACCATCAGTCCACCGTATTTCGTACTGCGTTACTTTCGAGGTCGAGTCTGTGTAGTTTTGCAGGTACTGTCTCGTTGCCAGTATCTCGGCGGGCGTGTAGCTTCCCTCTTGTCCTAGCATTTCCATTCGGTCTTCCTGTGTCGACCACTGGCCTCTGTCCTGTTGTCCTGACTTCCTCTTTACTCTCCCCCGCGGGTGTCTGGTGGTCATCACGTCGTCTTCCTCCTTTTCTTGGTCGGTTTCTATGCCCAGAACTTCCTTCTCATGTTCCGTCCACTCTACCTCTGACTGTTCGAAATGCTTCGTTTGGTTGGCTAGCGGGTACATAGACACTAGTTGCAGTATGTCCTTCAGACTGTTTCCAGCCTCATGTAGCGCCTTTATTTGTGCCGGCCAGTCGCTTATGCTTTCCATGCTTACCGTACTTTTGGTGTACCTCTCTAGCTCTCCTGTTTTCCGTTCTTGTATATATTCAGGTTTCAGCCTTCTGTTCCACACATGGTCCCAGTGGGCCCCTGGTTTCTTAATGTCGTTGGGTTGTGCTTCGCAAATGTATGGGTATAGGTGCAGCATTCCCTGTGCTATCTTTGTTGCCGTCTTGGTGTCGTATTTCCTTCCACCTGTTGCTTTCAGTGTTTCTATTGGTATGGCACTTTTCCCGTCTGCCGTGGTTAAGTCCTTGAGGTCCGGGTAGTTTCTGAATAGTGTGAGTAGTTTGGTAAAGTTTATTTGCTTGGTGGCTTGCTGAGTTTTCGTTTCCTGTATTACATTTACTGTTCCCATTTTTTCAAAGCATGTCGTCGCAGGCTGCGACTGTGGGTCTCTGTATTCTGTATCCATTATCCTTTGGTGCTTGGTCGTTCTGGTTGTGCCCTCCATTTCCGCGTTTGTGTATACCCTTTTAGCTTTTCCCAGCTGCCTCATTATAGGTAGTGTTTCTTTGCCCAGTTCCTGCATGTGGGTTCCCACTCCTTTCACGCGTATTCCATATTCATTCAGAGCATTCATCTTCCTCAGAGTGTTCGTTTGTGTCTGCAGTCCCATTTTTAGCTTGCTCCTTGTGCTGCTGTGTCCCCTTTCTTCGAAGTGTTTTTCCAGTAGCCCGGCTGTGGACCTACTAACTTGTGACATTCTTTGTCTGGTTTGAAGGTTTCTTTCCCTTTTGCCGTATCCCATCTGGGCCCCTTTGTCTTCCTCACTCTGAACAGCGCCTGCCAGTCCCGTGTACACTTCCTGTGCATATATTGCCTGTAGGGACTGGAGCCCCAGTCCGTATTCCTCTTTTTCCTCCGTGTTTAGTTCATTGGGCGTACCATTCGCGGGAAGTCCATATATTCTTTTCATCGCGGCTCCCAGCTGATTTTCGGCCTGTTGTATTTCACCCTGTGTGTATATCCCGAGGTGGAGTCCGTATTTGAATTTCCCCAATATGGCCGACTTCAGGGAGTACTCTTTTTGTCTTTGTGTGAGGGGGTTGCCAGTAGTGCGTCTATTCTTCTTTTGAGTTCCCGTAGTGACTTTCTTTTCTCCTCTTTCCATGTCCCCAGCATATTGAGTAGGACCCCCAGGTACTTGTAGGTATCCCCGGCTTTTAGGACTTTTAGCGTTCGACTTCCGCATTTCACCCCTTGGTGCCTACTTTCTTTCACGTTTTTGTTGCCATGTTCTACCCCTGTTATCTTTGTTTTGTCCTCGTTTATTCTGAGTCCACTCCAGTCCCCAAATGCCGAGAGTTTCTTTAGCTGTTGCTCCATGCCTGTCATTAGTTTGGTTAGTATAATTAGGTCGTCCACAAACGCTCCGGAGGAGGTTCTCAGTTCCCCTCTGAGCTCCCTGTCAGTTGCATACCTGTGCTGGTACCCATGGTCTCCCACCTCTAGCCATCTAAGGAGAGGTTCCAGGTATAGTATGAACAGTAGCGGGCTCATGCTGTCGCCTTGCAGAATCCCCCTTCTTATTGGCACCTCTTTCGAGACCTGGTCCCCTACTTTTGCTCTCATTTGCATGGAGTCCTCCTCGTTTTCGCCCAGTATGTCCCTAACAGCTTCGGTAAGTTGTGGTGGCACCCCTAGGTGTTTTAGCGTTGTAATGAGTCTTTTGTGGTCAACCGAGCCATACGCATTTTCGAAATCCACGTAGGTTGCATGTAGGTTTCGTTTGGAGAGGTTGGCGTCTTCAATGGCGTTGGTTACCCTGGTGAGTTGCTTCATTGCGTTGTGGTTTTCCCTTGAGCCCTCTTGTGCTTCCGAGAGCATGCCGTTTATCTCACAGAAGTCAGCTAGCATTTTTGTGAGTACTGTAGTGTATAATTTGAACAGGCAATCCAGTAGTGCTATAGGTCGGTAGTTCTTTTGTTTTGTTACTTCTCCTTGCTTGTGGTGGAAGCAGAAGTAGCCTTTTTTCCATGGTAGGGGGGTGTGTCTATGCTCCCACATTAATTTCATGAGTTCACACAGTTGGTCGTGGAATCTGTCCGGCATCTGTTTCAGTACTTCATTTTGTATCCCCATGGGCCCGGCTGCTTTGTTGGTTTTCATTTTCTTCACTGCCTGTCGATAGGCCTCTTTGTCCACATTTAGGTTTACTTTTGTTTGGTCCGGCCTTTTGCATTGGTTTTCCCTCACGTAGTTCTTGTACCTTTCGTCAAGCCAGGGTGGCGTATCTTTAAGTCCTTCCTCTGGTTCCTTCATTTTGTATGGTTCCGACCACGCAATGTGTTCGCCCATTGCCTGTGCCACTTTTTGGTGTCCTACCACTAGTTCTCCTTGCATGGTTTCAATTGCTTGTATTGTTGTAGCTGGTGCCGTTCCGTTTTCTATCTCTTTTTTGTATATCAATTTATGGTAGTGCTTTATGTTGCCCCAGTATCCTTCTCTCATTTTCATTCTTGTTTTCTGTTTTCGGTTTGCTTCGTGTTCTTTAATGCACTTCCTTGCCTCTCTTGTCGCAAGCTTTTTCTGTTCCCGTTCCCATTGTTCCCATTTCCTCATTTCGCTTGTTCGGTTGTCAAAATTTTCCGTCCGTGCTTCCTCGGTTACTTGCTCTCGTGTTTCTATGTCCTTCTTCCATAATGCTATGTTCTCACGGCACCTGTTCCTTTCTTTCAGGTGGCCGTCCCTTTCTTTGCGGAGGGTTTTTGGGAGGTGTAGTCCATGTTGTTGTTCTGGTGCTGCCGCTTGTTTCGGTAGGTTGACATCCATCATTGCCCTGTCTCTTGCTTCCCCCATTATCCTTGCAACCACCCCTCCCGCGTAGTCTATTGCCCGTTTTCTGTGCCTTGTGCTGGTTGCTGTTTTTATCCCGTTTATTGCTTCTTGCATTTCATCTTGTAATTCCTTCGTATATGCAGCGTCCAGTGTTTGCCTGAGGGTATTCCCCTCTGCTTCTGTTAGCGGGAGTTTCAGTCTGTCTGTTTTTGCATGTTGTGGCTTTTGTGTCGTTGGTCTATGGGTTCCCCAGGCTTTTAGGTCCAGTTGCGTTGTGCAGACCATTTTGTGGTCGCTCATGTGTAGCTCAGTGAGTTCTCCTGCCGTTGGTTGCGTGTAGTATTGTAATTCTGCTTTGCTTGCTAGCATTCTGTCTATGTTCCGTCGTTCATGCCATGTTAGTGTTGTCTCCCTGGTCCCTCCCACATCTTGCAGGCCCGTGGCTTCCAGGGTTTTGTTCCATTCTTTGTCCCTGCTATTTTTTGGTGTTCCCGTCGTGGCATTCAGGTCCCCACAAATTAGTACTGTTTGTCCTACCGCATTTTCACTGGCTGTGGTCACCATTCGCACATACTCCTGTATGCCATTTCTGGCCGCCTCTCTGTCGAGTTCCCCTCGTCCTGCCACGTCTTTTCCTTCCACCGGGTAGTATACCCCTAGCAGGTGTAAGTATTTTCCTCCCGGAAAGTGGAGCAGCGTGTGTGTGAGTACTCCTCGTAAGTGCGGTACCTGCCCCTCGGTGTAGTTATGTGGTTTGGCATATTCCCCTGTGAGTATTACGGCAAGGCCCGCCTTGTGGTTGCTCTCTTCTCCCTCCCCTTCCTCTGTTGGTATGTTTGTGCATATGTTTGACTGCTTTCTGTTTCTGAAGTGTCTTTTTATTTCCTCATTCGCAGTCTTAGTTTCCGTGACTATTGCTATATCTATCTCCCATTTTTCCATTTGCTCCTCCAGTTCATACAGTGAGTGCGGGGAGCCTTGTATGTTCCATGTTAGGAAATTTATGGTGTGTTGTTGTGCTTGTCCCATTTCTTCAGTGTTTAGGTTCTCCGTTTTTGGCATGTTCCCACCCCATTGCTTCAGTGCCTCCAGGGACCCTTTGGTTTCCTCATTGTCCCTTTTGTTCGTTTTCGTTGTTGTAGTAGGTGGCGGGTATTTCTTGGCGTTCACGGGAGGCCTCAGCTTTTTTCCTGTCGCCGTTCCCTCCTCCTTCTTTAGCCTTTCGTTCGCTTGTTCTTTGCTTATCGGACGGAACCGTAGCGTGGCCTGAACTAGCTTGTCCGTGGTACTTGTGTTCTTTTCTTCCGTTGCGTCGCTCGTGGCGTGCTGCTCCGTGGTAGGTGCCCTGCCATCTTCCTTCGGTTCGTCACTTTTCATGTCCTCCTCGGCCAGCCCAGTTGTTTGTTCTGTCGTCCGCCGCATCTCCCGAGTCTCCCCCTGCAGCCGTGCCGTGGTTCTAGTCCCGAGTTTGAAGTGTCCTGGTTTGCCATCAACATGCCAGTATTTCCAGCTCCCCGCCACTCTTATCGCTTGCTCACCTTGACTGAATTTTCCCCATTCTGGTGGTGTGCTATGTGTTTTCAGTCCACTATATTTCACCTTTTGCAGGTCGTAGGCTTCTCGTAGTATGGTCCAAACATCTATAGCTATTAGCAGTTCGTCCTGTTTTTCTATTCCTCCAGTAGGTAGCCACACATGCGCCTGCATGTCCTGGCGTGTTATTGTGAGCATCATCATTGCCCATTTTTCTCCATCTCTTATTGCTATTTGGGTTCGGCCATCTGTCGACAGTTTTCTCATTGTTTCATCTATGAGGGCTTCAGTGTCTTGTTGTAGCGCTTGAAGTGCTTCCCGAACGTTCATTATTGTTTGTATGCCCACCCCTTGTTGTCGCATTGTGTCCTCCACCTGTTCCCCTGTGCGGCCACGCTCCACCTCCCTCATGACGGCATCCGCCGCACACGTTCCTTGGGTTCGCGCCTGTTTTGCCCCAGTCCTTTTTGCTGGGTCCTCCCTTGTCAGCTCAACTTCATCCGTGTCCTGTTCTACATGTGGCTTATTTTCCCTCATTATGGCCGACTTTATCTTTGGCCTGAATCTGTCTCTGCATTTATTCACTATTTCCGTGGTGTGTAGTGTCACGCATCGACTGGTTTGGAGTGTGTGCGTGTACACATGTTGTATCCAGGCTCCGTTCCTTTCTAACAGCCACTGTTGCCATAGCTCCGCAATATATATCACCCAGACGCCGCAGCTGAATGCATCGTGTTGGTGCCTGTCGTACATCGGCGTGGCTCTAGCTTCTAGGCACCCCATTGCCTCCTTATTGCCCGTTACCCATGCACTTACTGCTACTTGCAGTTCCTCCGCCATTCTCGTGTGCCCTTGGGCGGTTTTCTTCCGTGTCTGTCTTTCCATGCCCATGGAATCGTATACATAGGCCTGCAACGTGTGGTTACCTTTTGCGACGCAGACTCCTACCATCAGTAGTAGCCAGTGTCCGTTTCCTACTACTGGTATCTGGGTGCCACCCTTTTTGGCGACTTTTTCTTTTATCATTTCCAGAAATTTTTTGTCATTTTCCCTCAGCATCTTCAGTATTTCTCGCATGGTTGTTGAACCCGGAGGGTTGTCTTCCAGTGTTTCGAGCGCGAGGTCCACTTGGTGCATATTCAGTTTCCCATCCTTGGCAAATATTCCCTGCGGGACAGAATTCTTGGGGTACTGTCCTTCCATTTTCTCGTTCGAGCATGTTCCCCCCCCTATATGTGAGGGCTGTGGTTTCGCTTCGGCACACCTACCCGTCTCCTCAATTTGTTCAGTTTTCCTGTTGGGTTTTGTACCCAAGTCTGCTCCTCGTGCTACCGTAGAATTTTCATTCACCGCTTTGACCTGCGGTGCCTCTTGTCGAGGGTTTTTCATTGCCAGTTGTGCCCGCTCCTTCCGTGTAGCCAGAGTGACCAGCACACTTAGTGTTACATGCATGCTCATTATTTGGGCTCCCACCGTTCTCGCTATGTTTTGGCCTTCCCTTCTCATTCGGCGCATCTCGCCATGTTTTCGCGCCCACTTACTATTGTCCCTGTCCTTTGTTTCTTGCCTTACTACCTGGTTGCTTCTGACCAGTTGTGGTCTGTCATATTTGGTGCGTTGTACCCACCTGCATGTTTTCCCTTTCTCATGTTCACTCCAATATCTCCTTCCTCTTTTGTGTGCATATGCGTGCTCCTGCCGGTTCGCCCGTAGGTAATATGTGAGGTTTCTTCTGAAGTTCGCCCTTCGTCCCCCCTCTTCTGTTGTGGCTAACCACCTGGGGCCCTTTGGGGGCTTTTCCTGTGTTATTTCCTGGTGTTGGTCATTGACTCCTCTTGGCATTTCCTCACTTACCTTTCCAGTTTCAACTGTTTGCCGGGTTTTTGCTGTTGCCGCTGTGCTTCGTTTCTGCATGCACTGTGCTGCATGCTCCCTTTCCGGAGCTTCACCCAGCACTCCCTTTTCTGCCCTCCTGCTAGCCTCCTTGCATTTTGTCACCCGCACCCTTTGTGTTGGTTTTCGTGCTGGTCCTTTTCGCTTGTTAATGTTACTTTTTGTTAGGACCGTAATCACAACGCAAATTACAAGTACCGCTTTTATTGGTGCGCCTTGTGAGTTATCTTCATGTCTATTATTCGTCACGCATCTCCTCTGGTTGTGTTTCCCTTCCTCCGCACTGCCTACCCTGTTACGCGTTACACACTCCTTCCGTCCCCTTGTACTTGCCTTACTGCTTTTCTGAGCTTCTTTTTCCCCAAACCTTATTCGTATATACCCTATGGGTGTCCCCTCAAAGTATTTCCCCTTTTGGGCCATTTGTACAAAACTTTGTATTTTTACGTAGAGCTCCTGGAGCAATTCGCTAAATATCCAATGTCGTCCGTTCCAGCTCATTTTCATTTGTTGTTTGTATTTTACCATTTGTAGGCTCTGTGCGAAATTTTTTCGTCTAATTTTGTTATTATGTGCACCTATACCCCCCTTTTTCTGTAGGTATTGACCCTTTGGGTTAGGGTTTCCCTTCATTTCCCTGTATATGGCCGTGTAAGCTGTCATAATTGGCCTTTTCCCTTTCAATGTATCTTGTGGGTTCCTCTTGTTATTGTTGCCCCTATCGTTTCGTCGGTGTGCATGTTCTTCTGGCTTAACGCGGTTTTCCTTGTTACGCGTTACACATGTCTGCAGCGTCGTTCCGTTCTTTTTACAGCATATCTGGGCTTCATTCTTCCCAATATATCCTTGTGCATAACTCTTGGTTGCCTCCTTAAAATATTGCTCTGCTGGGGTCGTTTTTACAAAACTTCGAATTTTTACGTAGAGCTTCTGGAGCAATTCGCTAAATGTCAAAAGTCGTCCGTTCAAGTTCATTTTCATTTCACGTCCGTATTTTGCCATTTGTAGGCCTTGTGTAAAATATTTCCGTCTAATTTTACTTTTATGTGCCCCTATTCCCTCCCTTTCCTGTAGGTAAGCCCCTTTTGGGTTAGGGTTTCCCCTTGTTTTCCTCCATATGGCTGTACGGGTTGTTGCAGTTCTCCTATTTCCATTCAGTGTATCCTGTGGGTTCCTTTTGTTGTTACTATCCCCGTCGTTTCGCCAGTGTGCACGTTCCCCCGACTCCGCATTCTTCTTATTGTTACGCGTTACGTTTGCTTGCAGCATCATCCCGTCCTTACTACCATATATCTGGACCTCATTCTTCCCAATATGTCTTTGTGTGCGACTCCCAGTTGTCTCCTTGAAATATTGCTTCGTCAGAGCTGTTTTTACAAAACTTCGTATTTTAACGTAGAGCTCCTGGAGCAATTCGCTAAATGCCGTAATTTGCCGGTTACTTCTGAAAGTGTGAATACTGTCTGCCATTTTGCAATAAAGTCCCCATAGTAACTTTCCTGTAAGGCTGACCATTGTCTCCACTCTCTGGGGCTGGTTTGTGCTTATTTTTCTTAGGGTAGGCTTAGGGTTCCCCTCTTGTCCTAGTGGGAGTTCCTGAATGTGTACTCTGCTGCTCACCTCCCTTGTGCATGGGGAACTGGTCTCGGGTGACCTGCTTGTTGCTTTAACTCTGTTTACTATCTCATAGTGTATTTTATTGCAACTGCAGCTACTTAATGTCATTGTATGTTTTATGTTATTTTCTGCAGCTCTTGTGCCAGGTGTGCCCGCCCTTTCCCTATGTTGTATTGAGTTTGATGCTGCTACCGTGTCAACAGTGTGGTGGCAGTTGGTGCCTGTGTTATTGCTAGCCCTTTCACACTTGTGTCTAGTCGTGGGCTTTGCAGCCTGGGTTCCGATCGGCACTGTGCAGGAGTATGGGCACGATGCACTATTACCAGCAGCAGGTTTGGATTTAGCAGAGTTACTTTTTACTTCAGGTTTTTGTTTAACCAGGATTTTCTGGTATACAGGGCTTTTCCTAGCTTCAAAACTGTAGGGGCCTATACAGGATGTGGTCTCCGCCAGGCTGTTTCTGTCAGCTCCTAGAGCGTTGGCTTCGGTTGGAGCGAGGCTCTGCCAGCTGTTGTTCCAGCTGCTCCAGTTTTTTCCTTTCGTCTGCCTTGGCCTGCGATGCACACAGTAACCCAGCCAGTACTTATTCAGCTGATTTCCCTTCCTCTTGTGCTGTGTTCGGATTGGTTCAGTGACGCAAGTGGTGGGGTTCCACTTTTCGTCTTGTGCCTGATTTCGGAGCCGATGCCCAAACTTTTCAGTCAGATTGTGTGTCCCTGTGCTGTTACCCTCAACGCCATATGCGAGGGGTCCTTTATCCCGTGAGGATGATTTTTCCCGGAGGGAACTTACCCGTGCCTTTTGCAGACGTCTGAACTCCGACAGCGTCTCTTCGTCGAGCTCCATACCTCCGTCGCTGTCAGATGGCTCGCTCGCTTCTCGTGGCCGGCGCAGATTTTTCTTAGCCTGCTCGGGGGTGCGTTGCCCTTTCAGCAACTTGGCCAGTGCGTTGTTGGAGTTACTGAAGGACTTTAATATGTCGCTGGAGATTCCAAGATGCTGCTTCTGGAACTCTCGGTTCTCCTCAGTGAGGTCGATCACGGAGTCCTTCACCTCGTCAACCTTGCTGGAGACCTTGTTCGTGGCCTCAACGCTGTCCGTGAAGCCGCTCTTGCACGTGCCCTCGAGCTTCTCCACGGCCTTGCGGAGCTCGTTGATGGCCTCGTCACCGGCCCCGCCCTTCGCAACTCTCGCCCACTGGTTGGAGAGCTTGCTCTCCAGCGCTTGCACGATGTCCTCCGTCTGCTGCGCCCCCGCTGCTGGTGGCGCTGCCTTCCCTCTTCTGCCCTTAAACTTATCTCCCGTGCGAGAAAAGTCAGAGTGTTGGAGGAGGTAGGACCGAGATTTATTGGGGAGAGAGAGACGGACCGTACGTCTGTCTTGCCTCCCCAGCCACTCATACGCCGCTTCGCTGGCTAGCCCTGTGAAAAGATTGCCGCTTTTTGTGATTCTTACCCGCATATACGTTTCCGGCTTTGCTGGGTCAGTCCCTGGCCTCACCGTCGTCGCTGGCAGTGGCTTTAGATGTTCTGCTGCTTCGCCTAGGCCCGCCTGTGTAAACACCTCCTGGATGGCCGCGACTAAGTTCGGGAGGTCCGCGGCCAGGTTGATGGTGCTCCCCTTATCAACTACGATCACCTCTGTCTCGTCCTCGCCTCTGTGCGTTAGCGATGGTCTGATTCTCTGTACCGTGTATTCCCCGAGACCCGGGAAGGCCAGCACCTTCGACTCTATGTTGTCAGCGGCCTCCTCCGTGACCGCCACCAGCCGTATGCTGTTGGTGTGCTTCTCCATGTACGCGGGCAGTCCCCGCGCCCCTTTGATTGCTGACTCAACAGAGGGCATACTGCGCAGTTGTTTCTCCAAGTCTTTGGTCGTGTGCCCACGCAGCTCTTCGCTGATTATGTGCAGCTGTCGCTCCGCGTTGCCCGTCCTGGTCTGCCTCGGATGAAATACCCGTACCCTCGGGATGCAAACGTCTGCTGCTTGGAAGTCGTCTGCCCCCAGTGGTACGCAGTGAAGAGGTAGATGTGCCAGAGATGTCGCCAGCGCGGTGATGGCATATTCACTTTTTTCAAAGGTGAGATGAAGCTCTGCTATCTTATCAGCATACCAGCGTAGCTGGGTCTCGCCGCTGCACAGAACCGGGGCAGTGTCAGGGAGGTCGTGAAAGTGTCGGATCGCCGACTCCAAGTGGCCGATGTACTGCTTCGCTGCTTTTGGCTCTTCCCGAAAGGGCCCCACCGTCACCTGCGGTCCCTTCTTGTGCATGCCAACTTCATCCTGCTCCTCTGAGGTGAGGTCAGTGCAATTCACTACCAGCTGGTAGTGGGTTCTGCCGTGCCCTGCCGGGAGTCCGTAAATAGTTTCCAGTGGGAAGCCTCGCTGGTACTTCACTTTCCGCGCGTCCTCGTAGACGGTGGCCATGTACTCTGCCACCGCCTCCAGCGCCGTCATATCTGCGTCTGCTGCCCCCGCGGCCTCAATCAGTTTTTTCATATCTTCACCATGTGTGTCGCAGAGCTCCGGCATGGTCGCTCCGCCTGGGTACCCGTCGGTTCTCTTCGCTGACTGCGCTTTTATTTCTCTGATGAACTCCTCGGTGTTCGCTTGGTCTGCTGATCCTCTTTCGTGCCCCATGAACCTGCTCGATTTTTCTTCTTGCCCCACTTGTTGGGGACTTCTTTCTCCGAATTTTCGCACATTGCCGGCTTTCGTGTTGGCCATCTTAGGTTTTTCAGTGGCTGTACGACTTGTGTCTGGCTTGTTTGAGCAGGGGTGTCGGGCACTACATGCAAAGTACGGCGCTACAGATACGGACAGGGGAGTTTCGTGCACTGTAAATACGGGTTGACGCACCTCATGTCTTACCTGTGTCGCCCCATCGCCCTTGTTACCGTTGTCTTGAAGCCCTGCGAGCACAGTTAGTAGAAAAATTACATTTTTTAAAAAATCTATTTTAGAGCCCGCGGCCCGGAGAGAGGTGCACGCCTCAGGCGGGTTCGCGAGAAGTGTCAACCCCTCCTACGTCCTACTTAGCCGAACATGGCAACAGCAAGGCGCTGTGCCATCATCAGAATCACCGGAAAGCCGGTGCGGCCTATAACCTGCGAGGAAGACAGATACGCTGTCCGGCTAAGCTCGCAAGGAGACAAACTGATAATCATATAACTTGTGTCTGGCCGAAGCTTTATGCTCTCGGAAACCCAGACAGTGAAACGATGACTGTACTACTGTACTGTACTACTGTACAGTACAGTGCTAGGATGTCACAGACACGAGACGGAAGCAGGGTCAGGCTAGGGGCTAGTCAGAGCCCATAATAACTAAGCCTAAACCCGAAGTCCAGCATTTTCTATTGCAAGTAGTCATGAAAGTTGTGTAGAGGGTCCAAACGTAGAGGGCTGATAGGGTATGTCCGCAGATGCGGCATTAACCCCAATGAGCGAGAACGAGCACTCCAAGCTCCATAGTTAACGGAATCGAGCAATCTCAACGGCATATTGAAGGTAAGGGTCCCACCTAACATATTTTCTATTGCAAGTAGTCATGAAAGTTGTGTAGAGGGTCCAAACGTAAAGGGCTGATAGGGTATGTCCGCAGATGCGGCATTAACCCCAATGAGCGAGAACGAGCACTCCAAGCTCCATAGTTAACGGAATCGAGCAATCTCAACGGCATATTGAAGGTAAGGGTCCCACCTAGCATATTTTCTATTGCAAGTAGTCATGAAAGTTGTGTAGAGGTCGCCAAAGTTGAGGGCTGATAGGGTATGTTCGCAGATGCGGCATTAACCCCAACGAGCGTGTACCAGGAGGCACGACGTACCTGCTGAGACACCCATAGTAGGGGGGTCTGATTTCGATGAGAATAAGAGTAGCGAACTATTAGGGAAATTAGTGAGTGGATGTGACATTGCCTGAGCGAACAGTTGGGGAAAATAATATGTGAGCTCAGAGGAGAGAATAAAGAGAGGTAACAGAGTTGGTCTCTCAGACTTGGACAGCAAATGATATAACTCTTGCTGTCTGGGTTTATGTTAAATAGTATATCTGAATATATGATATGATTCCTCAAGATAATAGAGGATAATAGTTTACTCCTGGGAATTCCCCTGGGACAATTTGGTATCTTAGGCGTGTGAGCGTCTTTTTAGCTCGCTCTCGCTCGCTTTGCGTGCTTGCATGCGCACTTTGGACCTGTGGCGAACTACTTTCAGCTTCCGTTGCGACGTTCTGATATGTTTTTGATGTGCATTCTGGTTGTTCTGGCGGCTTGACGGGTTAGCGTCCTAGAGGCGGGACCGTTTTTGTCGTTGGTTATACCGGTTTCACTCGTTTTTGGCCTGTTTTGGCTCACTTCCGTGTGCATCCTGATAAGTGAACTCTACGGCACATATTGGGGGGGAGGTATGATGGCTTACAACAACTTTTGTGCGATTTTTATGAGTTATTTACAATTGTTTTAGTCTTCATCAACTCATAGTATGGCCTCAAACAGCTTATTTCTTCAAAATATGTGCGGATTCACTCCCTGCTGGACTTCGGGTTTAGGCTTAGTTATTATGGGCTCTGACTAGCCCCTAGCCTGACCCTGCTTCCGTATCGTGTCCGTGACATCCTAGCACTGTACTGTACAGTAGTACAGTACAGTAGTACAGTCATTGTTACTGTCTGGGTTTCCGAGAGCATAAAGCTCCGGCCAGACACTGTTTATGTGATTATCAGTTTGATGCTTAGCAAGCTTAGTCGGACAGCGTATCTGTCTTCCTCGCAGGTTATAGGCCGCACCGGCTTTCCGGTGATTCTGATGATGGCACAGCGCCTTGCTGTTGCCATGTTCGGCTAAGTAGGACGTAGGAGGGGTTGAGCGCCCACTTGGGCGGTGGTGTATTGTTCTCTTACGGTATGGCCTTTTAGCTTGGCGGTGATGGCGGCACGCATTGTGCTCGCCTTCGCTGCGCAGGAGATCAGTTGGTGACGGATTGTTTTTATTTTACGGCAGCATCGTCGCAGCGAGAGTTGATTTGTTTCGTGCGCCGCTGGCTCCGGCGAGGTCATTCCACACGTGACTTGTCTTGGCCGCTCTTGCGTTTTCCGCTTACGACCTGTGGATCGCGATCCATTCAGCTGAGACTTCTACAGAGCATCTGGCCGCTGTAAGCGTTCTCTCACCATCCCCCTGTTCAGCTCAACCCTCTCCCCTGTCTCTCTATCATGGTTACCACAGCAA
>LGRX02020468.1:0-12228 GCA_001247695.2 Cymbomonas tetramitiformis
GGGCAGCGGGTCCGTCCAGTGCGGGACAGCGGGTCCGTCCTGTGCGGAACGGCAGGTCTGCCCAGTGCGGGGCAGCAGGTGTGTCCAGTGCGGGACGGCGGGTCTGCCCAGTGCAGGAGGACCACCCGTCAATCTGCGAAGGCAACGCTGACCACACCCGTCCCTGCACTCCTGACACACGATCGGAGAGAAGCATACTCACTGTGCAAGGGGGGGCCTGCTACAACAGAGATCCATGAGCAGCGAAAGCAGCCCATAAGTGCAAGCAAGAGCCCAGACCCTCTGCATAAGGTGCTCACAACGAAACCCAAGCCTCTGTCTGAACTGGCAATCACTGCATCACGGGGTACCCGAACACCAAACAGGAACGGGGGGTGCCATCGAGCAGGGGGAAGACACACCACCGAGACCTTGGAGGAGGTGGAGACTCTGTCAGCAAGCCAAGCTGTCGCAAGAAACACAGGAGACATAGGAAGTTACAATCCTAGACTAGACAGCCTAGAAACTGTAATATTAATAATGAGCCACTCCATTCATATGATGCCCTGCCATACCCATGCACTCCACAAGAGACCTACGGCACGAACTCATGCAGCACAGCATAGCCACCCAGCATGGAAACTGAGCCCGGGCCCGAACTTAATGAACCCCTGTATGGCACACCCCGCCCACCTTAAAACACATAATAAGATAGGAGCACCAGATGAAACACCCCCACACCGATACCATAGCAACTATAATAAATTAACGGAAGAAAGCGACCGAAAAGCAAGGAACAACATGCACCCAGACATGCTGGAAATATACAATTGCAGCAGGGGCACACTAAGCTTCCCCAATACGATACACACATGCTTTACCCAACTTGCTAACTCTGATAGCAACCGGTGCCTACCAATGACTACGGTAAAGCCCAGCTGCAATTGCACACCTCTGCAAAGACGCACACCGTACATTACAAGTGATAACAAAAGCATACTCTCACTCAGTGAATTAACACGGCACCATTACAATATACAGGCGAACCCTACCGAAACCCTACCGAATAAGGCTGCAAATGACCTCACACAGGCCTGTATAATAATAGGGAAGGCAAAAAACTTTGGGGAATGGCTCAGAAGGACAGAAGAGTGCCACACACAAAATGTTGGGACGAACTGCCAACATTCGACCACAAGCGAATTCCTAAAAATGCTCTACGTAAAAACATGCCTTTTCGGAAAACACGGCCGAACGCCCCGAAACTGCTGCACAACTACGAGTGTACACATAAAAAACGGGGGCCGCTTCAAAAAGAGCATTAGGGGTGTTACAATGTGTAGTTTAAGGCGATGTAACGCTGTAACCATAAACCCAGCAAACAATGAACACAGTTATACCCCTGACCAAACAGCAACAGCCCAAGATAAACACCCCCACCAACTGAAAGCAATGATACCACCCACCCAACCGCAACGAAACAACCACCACGTCACAGCGAACCCTAATAGAACCCTAACAGCAAAAGATGCAAAATATGATGTAGGGCCCAGTATTCTAATAAGCGCGATGGGAAACCTTGGGGAAAGGTTCAGGAAGGCGTGGGGGCGACATACACGAAACATGGGGACAAATTGCCAACTTTCGACCACAAGCGAATTCCTGAAAATGCTCTACGTTAAATTTGGAAAAACTGAAAAACACACCGAAATACCGCCAAACTCTCACACACTAGTGGGTCAATGCACCAAATACAAAAAGCGCCCCAGAAAAAATATTAGGGGAGTTATAGTATCATATTTAGGGGAATGTAACGCTGTAACCACAAACCCAGCACAGATGCAAACAGAGACACGCTGCACTGGAGGTTCACGACGCGAGGTTACCACGACGCTGCAAAATGCTGCGCTAGCCGTGACCCCGATACTCATTACGCTGATAACCACACTCATGCTGAGAGGGATAACACCCGAACGCACAGGGGGAACAGAGGGCATTCCCTTCGTCACCTCGCCGCAGCTCATCTCGTTGACGCCAGCCGTCACGTCAAGGGAAGCCGGGAATTGCCAGCGGTGAAGCGGGAAAAATAGACCAACAAAAAATCACAAGTAGGTAAACGCCACGAATTAATTACCTGCAGGTAGAATAACAACACCTCAGTAATTTCAGTAGCACACCGTGCTTCACCACCGGCTTGCTCCCGAGATTGCAGAGGTGGACGGCGCTCGTGCCCTTGACGCCCTCGACGCACCACTCCATACCACCAAAACCAGTCGTCGACCCCAAGTCTCCCAAGCACCAGCGTCGTCGTCGTCCCACCAGCCATAGTAAAAAATGCGTCGCGTTCGTCACGTCGTCTAGACAGTCGAAAGAACGAACGCGCGACACCGCCCACGCGAGCGGCAACCCTAACTACTATCCCCCAGCAAACAAGGGCCTGCGCGGCCTCAATGCATCGTCAAGCAAAGTAGGCCACCTGTATATCCACTCCCCGAACCTTCGCGGGTTTCAATGATGCTCAAATCCGGAGTGGAGCGTCAAGGCAAGAGCACACTGCTATCAGAAGGTATGTGATACCGTGCCGCCGCCCCTGTTGAGTCAACATCCCGGACTCGTCGGTCCTACATCCCGCCCCGGCCCCGCCCCATGTATTGCAGTTCGATTTCATGCTAGCTACAATCCTAAAATAAAGTTCGATATTTTGGGCTTCAAATACCATTAAGGACACCAAATCCTGGCTGCTGCTTCATTTCGATTGGTTTGCCGAACTTCGACATCAGTTTGAATTGGCTGCAGCACGCATCAGGGCGGAAAATCAGCGATCTCGACGGTTTGTACCCACACTTGCATCACTTTTACAGCCTGTCGCGCTCGCTACTCGTCCTTTGTTGGAACCATCGGATGTCCCCATGGGGGCGGCACGTAGGACCGGCACGGGACCCGCATCGGACTAATGTCTTCACCTGATTCACAAAACAGGTTACATCAACAACGTGTCCGTCGGCAACGACGTGCTGGAAACCCCGTTGCCCCGTTGCGTCTGGTAGAGCCTACCTTCGAGGACGCCAGCACGTGGAGGAAGGAGCCGAACGGTGGATGGCGAAGGAATGGCCGTGAAACAATTTACCACGGAAGAGATCAACTTCATTACCTCGCCACCGCCACGACTTTTGCGGTACAGTTATGTCAAGGTTGGACGTAGCATGTTCAGAGCTCGTGGTAAGGACCATGATAAGGAGAGTATGCAGCGATACATGCTTGTGAAGTTCAGAGATATCTTTGTTGGACACAAAATGGTTGACGGCATTCGCACTCCCCAATACGAAAACCAGGACTGGTGCGTGCCCCCATCCCGCCCCCACCCCGGCCTAATGGGGACCACATGTTGCCCTTGTTGTATTCGTTCAGTTTATTTAGGCGATCTCCATTTTCACCCAGAATTATACTGATGAATCAGGTACGCGGAGTTGCTGGATGTCTTCAAGATGTCGATCCACGACCACGGCCACGACCCATCCATTTTTTGTGAAAGTCGGGTGGTTTCCTCAAGAGGCCGCTGTCGCTGACCCCATCAGCCAGACCGTATTTCTACGTACCGACTTGCCATGGGCCACGAAGGATTCTATTATCCGAGCTGAAGAAATTGAGTCCCAGGTTTGCATCGTGCCAATACCGTGGCTGCCTAAGCGGTTAGCAATCACACCCTCGAACCGCCGCCGACTGCCTATGGGAATCAGAGAGAAGCCCGGTATATTGGCGGTGGTTCTGGACCGGACCGTTGACTTTGTTGGTGAAGTTGCTGACGATGAAGACGATCACGCCGCTTGAAGCATGGACCTCGAGCGTACCCACGCTGGACCCGTCGTGGACCCGCACTGGACCCGCACTGGACCCGCTTTGGACCTATCGGGGACCTTTTGTATACCTCTTTTTTCGATGTATGATGATATTACTAGTATGCTAGCAACCGTTTCTTACCGACAAAACTTGTAACATATGTACAGTGTAAATATTTTTACGGGTCCGTGCGGGGTCCATGCGAGGTCCACGCATCACCTTCCCCGTGCGGTATATTTGTCACATGGACTCCACTTAATAACCGCATGGACCTGCCGAATAATCGTATGGACCCACAAAATAATAATCACCACGCAACCCATGTCGGGTGCGCCACCCCACGGGTCCATGCGAGGTCCACACATCACCTTCCCCGTGCACCCTATCTCGGGTGCGCCACCCCACGGGTCCATGCGAGGTCCACGCATCACCTTCCCCGCGCACCCCAGCCATCTCGGGTGCTCCACCCCACGGGTCCATGCGAGGTCCACGCATCGCCTTCCCCGTGCAGTCCATCTCGGGTGCTCCACCCACTAGTCCATGCGGGGTCCATGCGAGGTCCACGCATCGCCTTCACCACGCAACCCATTTGCCGGGTGCGCCACCCCACGGGTTCATGCGAGGTCCACACATCGCCTTCTTCGCGCAGTCTATCTCGGGTGCGCCACCCCACGGGTCCATGCGAGGTCCACGCATCGCCTTCCCCGTGCAGTCCATCTCGAGTGCGCCCCCCACTGGTCCATGCGGGGTTCATGCGGGGTCCACGCACCGCCTTCACCACGCAACCCATGGTTGCCGGGTGCGCCACACCACGGGTCCATGCGAGGTCCACGCATCGCCTTCCCCGCGCAGTCTATCTCGGGTGTGCCACCCTACGGGTCCATGCGGGGCCCATGCTGGGTCCATACGAGGTCCACGCATCGCCTTCAGATTAAAAAGTTCGTACTTTCCTGTTAAGAGGCTAATTTCCTACAGCTGCAGTGAGGTCTTTGGCGACCTTTCGGTTCGCGATGTTTCGCCTTCTCCAATCGGTGGTCTGGCTATATGTTTGAATCGTCGCTGGATGCTACATCCCGTTGGTGACCTTTGAGATGTCGGATTTCAAACAGAGTTGCTGTTGTGACGCGATGTCACAGGTGGCGTGCCAGTCGCGAGTCGGCGGGCGTTCCCGCGCTCGGGGGCGTTTCGCGGCGTTTCGCGGCGTTTCGCGTCGTTCTACTTGCTGTCGTGGGCGCTAGCCGCGATCTGGTGCAGAGAGCCGGGGGTCTCGTCCATGTGGCGCGGCTGGGACGATGATGTGGCGCCTGTATGTGATGCCGCATGATTAGCGCGTGACCACAGATGGGCGTTGCCTAGCCGGCTGACTTCTGGTGGCGTCCGGTGGGGTGTCATCCTGTTTGTACCTGGTTGAAGGTTTCTGAGAGAATGGGAGTTCTCTGGAAAAATGCATTCTTGCAGAGCGAGCAGCGGGTTCGGGCTGTCGTCGTACGTGGTGACGTGGCTGTCGTGCGGTTGAATAACTGAATGTGGCGTTCAGGGCAAAGTCGCGGCTGATAGGCTGCGGGTAGCGGCTGCGGTCATTGTGCTGAGGTACCGTTGTCGTGACAGGTTGTACTGTCGTGCCTGGGGGTTAGTATAACTGCTGCTGCGTGATGAGTACTGTTGGGGAGGTAACTGATTGTGAGAAATGGAAGGGGTGGTGGGCAGTGCAGTGGCCGTGCCGAGTATAAATACTGACGTGGCCTTCCGCGGTGTTTGGGAGCTTTCACTTGTGTATAAGGGCGGGACGGCGCACGGGGCTCGGCACTTGTGAGCGTATGCGTCCCTCGTGCCACGATGAGGCGAGGTTTATATCTGAAGGGTGAAGGGATGACGAGGATGTATCGGGGTGGGCTGACTATGGGAACTGGTGGTGCCTGAGTATGAAAACGGGGTTATATAACTGACTGTGGGAGGTGGGGTGACTAATTTAGGAAGAGGAGCTATAACCGAGTGGGGAAAGTGGGTTATAATGGAGTGGGGAAAGTGGGTGTAACAGAGTGGGGAAAATGGTATACCTGAGTGGGGGAAAATGGTATAACCGAGTGGGGGAAGAAGGGTATAACTGAGTGACATGAAGGGTATAACTGAGTGACATGACATGAAGGGATGATAGTGACGTATCGGGGTGGGCTGATTGCGGGGATTGGTGGTGCCCAAGTATGAAAGCGGAGGTAACTGACTGTGGGAGAACTTGGGTATGAGCACGTGGGGGGAAGAAGAAGGGTATAAATGGGCGCGGATACGCGGGTATAACCGAGTGGGGGAAAAGGTGTATAACAGAGTGGGGGAAAATAGGTATAAGTGCGCGGGGGGAAGAGGGGCATAACTGAGTGGGGAAAGAGGGGTGACCCTGCCGTGGGTTGCAGGGGGACCCCCCTACCCCCATGTGTCTGGGGGCGTTCGTAGTTGTGACATCGACCCAGAAGCTGGGACACACCATAATACTTGGAAAAGCTGAGGAGTTCGCTCCTCCGTCAGGAACCTAAACCTTCACTGAGCGAGAATCAAACAAATTAAACAAAGACAATTGAAAATCAGAAATTGCCTAAGGACGCCTCTTGTGTTGGGGTGTTTTGCAATAGCAATCGCGGCAGCAGTCTTCAATATGAGTGTCGCAGCATCGGAAGTTCCATTTCCCCCACAGCCAACAACACCAGCCACCAAAACCCTCTCACATAAATTCGAGTATGCGAAGCAGTTAGACGGCGAAATCCAAAGAAGGATTCGGGACTGGGTGAACGCCCTAGGCAGAGAAACAATCACGAGTCTCACCTTCAAACACTTCAAAATCAAAGCGCTAGAGACTCACGGAGAAAACTTCAATCTCAAACACTTCTTTGGAAACATCAACACAAACAGTGGCGCCACTTCGTACATCGCTCACATTGTCAAGTACCTCACAAAGCTGTGCACACTAGCAGGCGAGGGAGACAGCGCAGACGTTTCACGTCAGCGAGCCCTCAGTTAAATCAAGAGTCGATAAGCTGGTAGCGCACACCAAGGACGCAGTTCAGTCAGGGCACATCTCCAACACAATCTCTTGTCTTCTGCATTACGATCTGTACATTCCTGTACTGGAGGCCACTGCTCTGGAAGTAGGTGAGCTGGAAGCGACTCGGAAAGCCAGAGGCACATAGCAGACATCATAACAGAGAGCAGAGCAGACAGTCCCCCCTGGTTTCCCTGCCTCACCCTCAATATCTCTTTTGGACCTGGAAGATCGCAACGAGGAAGAAGAGTGGGAAGACACCGAAGATAGAAGATAGCACTTTTGCATCTTTCCCTCTCGCGACTTGTCTTTCACGCATTTTATTTGAGCGCTTTCTTTCGTTTACTAGAAACTTAGAGTCATTGAAGGGTGTAAGAAAGTGTACTAGGAAGGAGGGTTGCACTCGCCCTAAAGGGCGAACATTGAAGTTGGGAAAGCCTCTAAGTAGAGCACAAACCGCAGCAAAACCAACAGTAGGATCGAGGGGTTTCTTTCCGACAATTTTAGCTACTGACTTGGAGCACTCATCTGCACGAACGTTGGGATTGCATAATACTCGCCTCATTGGGCGACCATTGAAAGTGAGAAACACGCTTTATAGGGCCTCAATCACTGCTAACTTCACAGTGGGATTCCTTTGTTCATTCTTGACACCTTCAGCTACTAACTCGCAGCATTTGCACGAGTTTACTGTCGGCAGTACAGGCGGGTATGGAAGCGCCAATCTCACAGGCGTCTACCAGAGCACGCTCGTTGAGCACGAGGAATCAGGGGATTTCGACCCAACGGCAATTCTACGTGCACAGAACTATGTTGCTGAGATCGGAAACAGAACTGACGAGGTTGCAGGACACGCGGGCGATCTTTCAAACGAAGATTTCATACAGTCTGTCAAAATTACTCGTATGGACCAAGGAGACCGCAGTAAATTTTCCAACAGAGAGATCGGGGACGCCACGCGTCAGATTATTCAGCTGCTGGAACGCCACTCTTTGGACATCTCTCACCTCTCTGTTAATGTGTTAAAGGATTAGACAGACCTGAAAAAGAAACCGCAGACAACAAAGCTCCGTTCATTTTAGTACGGGTAAAATCGGAAAGTGAGACCCGAGCAATTCTTGAGAAAGCAGTGTTTGTCATTGACGATCGTCGCTATGTCGCCTCACCGAAATCCAACAGGCTCGTGAGGTTCAACGTCAGTTTTGTTGCTGCGGCAGCTGCTAACTTGCAGGTTTCCACGGAGAAAATTGTCCAGTTCCTAAACGGCACAGTCTTTTCAGAGTTTGTCAGCAGAATTGTATACGTACAATCTTTTAGTGAGAGCACCAGAAGTGGCACTCGCTTCATCCGCAGGTTTTATGCAATCCTCAGACCTCCACTTGGTCCTGCACCTGAGCCAGCGGTCCTCGATCCCGCCAACCCTGAGCACCAGGCTTACTTCATCCCGACTCAATATGTGTTTGATCCTATGGGGGTAGTATACATCAAGCAGTGCAGTGCGTGGGAGTGCCGTAAGTGTTTTCCTCTGAGCAAAAGATATGGTCACTGTTCCAGCATCTGCGACCCTCAGACAAAAGGACAGGGCAAAGGAAAAGGAAGAGGCAAAGGCAAAGGCCTTAATTCCACCGCAGGCATTTCAGGCACAGGATCACGTGGTGCGGGATCCGCGCGGTGGGAACAGAATCGAGCCAGAGCTGAAAAAAGAAAGTCCGAGCCAGCTTCACAGAGCCCTGTGCCAACAAACACACCTGAGGCATTGAGAGAAGAGAAGAGATTGCCGCCGCTGCTAGACGGGGGTGCCGACATCTCAGAAAGATTCTAGACACCCCTTTCTGCCAAAGAGCTGCAAAGATTCCAGCTTTCACAGCTGACCATTACTTAGGTGCACACCTGTTAACTTTTATGCGGTTCACCCACTGCTGCTCTCACCTGCTTACAGCTTATACAGCTGCTCAAGCATTTACTCAATCGGTCTGGATCTTGGTTTTTTAGCTCGTAGTCTCGTAGATGACATCACTCGCCATGTGATTAGCCTCACTTGTGCTTTATGCATATGGTAGCGGACTTTCTTCCATATATTCTTATTGAACTATCTACGTATTCACGATACCATCCGCAGTCCGTTCGTTATACAATGACACAGTGTTGTTATATATACCGTATATTTACTCTGCTGCGGTATATCTGTTTCCATATTAGGTTACAGGCTACGACTTCCCACGCACCACTCGCTTAATCTTAAAAAAAAACGCGACCCACTTTTTAATATATGCGGTTGACCCTCCGCCTTGCATGCATTTTTCTTCGCGCATATAGTCCCCATCACCGATTTACCAAGAGGATATCATAATTCCGTCAAAATCCAATCAAAATCCTCAGGTGCGGGGGGCCTGCCGCACCTAAAAGATCGTTGTGTACATATAATTCGGACAACTCTGCAAATGCGGATAATGGACCTGTTGGACTATATTTCACGGCACCTGGAATTTGGACCAAGCCGACGCCGTTCACTCGGGACCTATGGATCATCTTCTTTTCGATTGGAAGGTCCAATTTCCGTAAACATGTTTTGAAAACCAAAATCGGATACAAACTTAATTGAATCTGGTTATGAAGCTTCCGAAAAGGTAACGCGCTTCAAAGTCCGTACCATCCTCCAATTATCAAAACACCTTTCGCAATAAATTGACAATGATTGACAAAGCTTTGCAATTGATTCATCTGTAGTGATTCACAACCAACCATACATTAATCTTGTTATACGAATCCAATTTATAGTATATTACATCATCAATTTATATTACAACATAATTGGACGAACTGAAGTATTCCCTCTGATTTCCCACCGCAATGCTATATTGCAATGGACGAAGGCACTCTCGAAGGCTTCATATGTATGTACTTCATTTCCTGCAACATATGCCAGCCAAAACAATCACAAGGAATCCACACACTCCGAGACAGTGAAGATACATTCTGAAATGACACGATCGCCTCAACATGTCATCATTATGTAAAAATCGTACATATCTGCATACAGCATTGGGATTTCAGCATCATGTAAATACCTGCGACCGTACTTGGTTGCGTGCATCGATTTCCTTTTCGATCTCCTGATCAAAACAATACAGTAAACCCAGCTAAATCAGGAGCAACGACTAAATCGAAGCCGAGCGATCTCATCGAGATAAGATCTACAGTCTGCAATCGCATAATGCTGTCCTGCGCAATGTGCACCATATTGCAATTTTTGCCCAAACCCGGTAACTCATGACCCCAAGTCTACTACCTTGAACCGTGGAGTTTGAGCGAGAAGCACTCCGAGCTACCGAGGGCCGCCAGAGTTCAAGCTGAGTACACCTGCCTCAATAAGAGGGGCTACTAGCACTGCAGACCTGGCTGCAGACCTGGCTGCAGACCTGGACCTTCGGCTAATGCATGCAGCAACAATCTACCTTAAGGCGCCCTTCAAACTTCTCCAGAGCTTTCAGGGGAGCAGCTTCATAGAGCCATGTCTGCTTTATCTGCCCCAAATATTGCTCGTCCGAGGCCGTGCTGGTGAGAACTTTGCCGATGCCCACCAACGTCTGAGTTTGGTCGCGGTCTGTGCAACCTCCCCCCGCCCCCTCACGTTTCACACCTAAATGGGAAATCGGATGTGCGGCGAAAGGAATCCTTAGCCCACCGCAACACAGAGACCCACAGCCCCCCCCAATTCAAAGCGGGCACAAATCCATCCGCACAATCGATTTGCAAGCTCACCGCAGAGAGAGAGTTGAGATGGAATCAGGTAGGAGCATGAGAGAGCTAGAGCACGCACTTGGGAGCATTGCCACGTAGGACTCTTCGGATGTTGTCCCTTTGGATGTCGGCGGCGATTGTGTCAGCACAGCTGGGCGGTACGGCACATACCCATAGAACTCGTACTGCGTGAAATTTACTGCTGCGTGCTGAGCTGACACCTGTTATGCTCCCGCCCCAACTCCTTCTGGCCTCCCAGCTCCAGATTGCATGGTCTTACATGGCTTCACGCTGACAGATGAGCACACTTGCACATTTTTGCCACAGCAACTCCCGTGCCTACCAGCGCAGAAACCGCGCATTTTGCTATTGAGAGAACGCGACTGCCATCTCCCCCCCCCAAAAGAGCGAGGTGCGCGTGGTAGGATCTACACACTGCTGTAGAGGTGTTATAGCCACCCAATCACTGGCTAACGGAGAAATATTTGTGCTGATCTGGCCGCACGCTTGATGTCCGACCATGGTGATGGCGGAGTGGCAGAAGCAAAGAGCAATCAATGTCGTACTCCCGGACATGACCTTCACTTTGGCCTTCACCAGCCATGGCGGAGATGTTGGGATGACGACAGCAGGGGACCTTGTCTGAAGCCCCTCTGCCTACCCCTGAAGCCCTTGCATATGGTTGCCATGATGAACCGATGCGTGCGCACCGTGAAACAGAACTCCACAAGAAGTTTGCAGAGCGCTTCCCGGGTGTCCAGCGACGCTGGCAGCACCCCTGCCTTCTCTCCGAGGCCGTGCAGCAGATCCCTGTGGGTACCGCCCGCATGAACATTTGTTTACACTCCACGTGGCACTTTGAGTGCGTTTCAGCGGCATTGGGGAACACGGCGCGGGTCTTTTGCATCTGGATGCCGCTTCCCTCTGGCCATGCCGGGCACAGCACTCTCTGGCCTCACCTTAGAGGGGGGTCCAAACTTCACCTCGTCACCCTTAGCTCGCAAATGCGTGCCGCCTCTCTGGCGCTTCTTTTAGCCCCACAACGGTTACATGGACAGCTGGATGGGCGATCCAAGCGCAGCTCAGCCACGATCAAGGGGCCTCAGCTCGGGCGCCACCTGAAGAAGCTGGCAAGCTCAGAGTCCTGCTGAACGGACTCGTCGGTGGGATATGCGAGGCTGACGTTCTCTCCGATGTATGCGTCGAGGGCATCCCAAAGCAGCAGGGCGTCGTCACGATAAGGGTACTCGGGGAGAGCTGCCGTGTCCGCCACCCCTCGAGCCTGACGCCCAACAGCACCAACACCCCGCATCGAGACATTGTCGAAAGTGCACCAGCCATCAAATTACCCTTCAGGCTGTTCGCAGCAAGGCAATGCGGGTGCCGGCCAAGCCGAATGTGGAACAAGACACACTGAGCTCAGTTGCGATCGGTGGAGCTCGATGAAGCTGAGTTAAGATCGGTGGAGCTCGATGGAGCTGAGTTGCGATCGGTGGAGCTCGATGGAGCTCAGTTGCGATCGGTGGAGCTCGATGGAGCTCAGTTGCGATCGGTGGAGCTCGATGGAGCTCAGTTGCGATCGGTGGAGCTCAATGGAGCTCAGTTGCGATCGGTGGAGCTCGATGGAGCTCAGTTTCGAT
>LGRX02020470.1:0-18330 GCA_001247695.2 Cymbomonas tetramitiformis
AGGTGACGGCGTTTGCCTGCACCTTCGCCTTCCGCATGTCGTTGAACACCCGCGTCGCCTCATCAGGCTTCCCCGACTTCCCCCAGGCGTCGATGAGGCTCGTGTAGGTGGTGGTGTTTGCCTGCACCTTCGCCTTCTGCATGTCGTTGAACACCCGCGTCGCCTCATTAAGCTTCCCCAACTTCCCCCAGGCGTCGATGAGGCTGTTGAAGGTGACAGCTTGGTTGCCTGCCACCTTAACACTCTACAATATTAGTTGAACTCAGTCGCCTCATCAGGCTTCGCCGACTTCCCCCAGGCGTCAGATAGGCTCGCATGTCGTTGAACACCCGCGTCGCCTCATCAGGCTTCCCCGACTTCCCCCACGCGTCGATGAGGCTGTTGAAGGTGACGGCGTTTGCCTGCACCTTCGCCTCCTGCATGTCGTTGAACACCCGCGTCGCCTCATCAGGCTTCGCCGACTTCCCCCAGGCGTCGATGAGAATGGTGTAGGTGACGACGTTCGCCTGCATCTTTGCCTTCTGCATGTCGTTAAACATCCACGTCGCCTCATCAGGCTTCCCCGTCTTCCCCATGATGGATATAACCTTGTTGTAGTGGTGTTTCCTTACCTTGACCATGCGTTCTTTCTTTGCCCACCTGTCTCATCACCGTGCCCTCCACATCTGACTTCAGCACCAACACCCGCAGCATCGTGCAATACCGAGCTGTAACAGCCCTAACACATGTTTTGTGCTCGCGAACACTTTATGTAGAATAAGGGGCATCGATATAAGCAGAGCCACCTTAGTGCCCCCCTTGCACTTCGCCCCGGGAGTCCGGCAGCTCTGAGCTCAAAGTGTATCCAGGTTATATCAACCGGTGTGTTGGTATGGAATCCAAATGTGGACACGGCCTCGTGTGACATGTCATCGCAGACGCTCTATTGAAATGATCGGTGGAGGGATCACGCTGATGGTTGCAGGAGATTGCGTGTGACATGTCATCTCAGCCGCTGTATTGAAATGATCGGTGGAGGGATCCAGCACGATGGCTGCAGGAGATTGCGTGTGACATGTGCATCGCAGCCGCTCTATTAAAATGATCCCGGTGGAAGGGATCACGCTAATGGCTGCAGGGAGATTCGTGTGACATGTCACATCGCAGCCGCTCTATTAAAATGATCGGTGGAGGGATCACGCTAATGGCTGCAGGAGATTGCGTGTGACATGTCATCGCAGCCGCTCTATTGAAGTGATCGGTGAAGGGATCACGATGGTGACTGCAGGAGATTGCGTGTGACATGTGTCTCAAAACTTAGCGAAATGCTCCAATACGAAATGCTGAAAGAGACATTTAGTACATGTACGAGTGGCAGATCGCCCCAAGTGCTGGGCCTTCAATGATCCGAACTCCCCTCCCTAAGAGTATCATCTCCACTACAGTGAATGCCAACATCATGTGACAATCACGCATCCTCCCCACTACAGTGAATGACAACATCATGTGACAATCACGCGTCATCGAGGCATCCACTGGCCATGTAGGAGGGAGTGCAGTTTCACAGTCTGCAGCAAAATGCATGGAGGGCATATTGTTTAGTTCATTGAGCTCCCATCTGCTGACCTGCTCGCTGGGAAGACACCACTTCCAAGGCACGGTTCCCGCCCCCCCCCGCGAGGCGGACACTGCGCTTTGCCGCACCTGAAGAGCGCCTCGTAAGTCTCTGCGCGCGCCCGCCTCAGATGAAGCGCTTCCAGCAGCGCCATCAAGCGGTCACCCTGGTTCCAGTCCAGCCGCGCGCCTCCGAGCATGGCGGCCGCCACTGACGCGTGCTCCGCCTTTATGATGCGATCAGCCAGGTCCCCGAAATGGTCCCCAGCACTACCAGAAGAGGGAGTCCAGGCTCGCCACTTGGAGCGCTGCTCTTGCCTGCGATCTCCATGCGCTCCCTGCAGCTATCCCCGCCCCCCACCCCCAGCCCTCCGATCTCCATACCCTCCTCTCGCCCTCCCCTGCCCCCCACCCCACCCCTTCGATCTCCATCGGCTCCTCTCACCCCCCCCACCCCTCCGATCTCCATAACCTCCTCTCGCCTCCCCCGCCCCCCACCCCCAGCCCTCCGATCTCCATGCACTCCTCAGGCAGGGTGGTGGTCTGCTGCTACAACCTGAGCGCGGCTTCGTGTCGCTCTGAGTGCCCCGGCCCGCTGCGTCATCCCGGTAGAGCCGTACCGCCCTGGATCATCCTCCCCCTCCTCCTCCCCGGCGGCCCCAGAGATGCACTTTGAGCTCACCTCACCCTGAGGGCTGGCTGAGAAGCCCGCGCTCGACCAGATACCATTCTCGGGACAGAAGGCCGGCAGTGAGCTGAGAGTGGGAAGTTGATCCGTCGAGACTAGGCTGGGCGCCAACCTGGTGGCAGGTGAAGGTCCGCCCGGAAGCGGCACCGGCCGTACGAAAGGAGGCGCTTGCGCGATCACCCGGGAGCGGGCCAGAGCGGGCACGCTGCGCGCGGCCCACGTCGTGAGGGGACTCCAAAGCCGTCTCCCCGTCTGCACAAGGCGCGAGCCACCAACGCCGCGTCACAGGCGCCCCTCCACCAGGAACTGCAACCCTCCGAGCGCACACGTCATCACACACTGGTGACTTAAATTAATTTACCCCGGGAGCCCCAAGGCGGGCCCCGGCTACCGAACGATTAAGGGCAGTCCATGTCCCGAAAGTCACTATCACACACTGGTGACGTCACAGCAGAATCAAGTTATATGGGTCATCCCGCGTGGACCATGATTCACGAACGCCTGCTCGCTATGAGCCCACTCACCTGCTGAAGTGAGTAGGTGGCAGCACACATCGTCGTGCGAGTCCGGCGTCCCCTACTCCCGCAGTACAATGCTCCAAGCTAGCCCGGGGGCGCCGTGGCCCTGGAGCCAATCGGCGGCCGTAGCTCCGACGCCGGCTGCATTTACGACCAACCCGTCTCCAGAGTCATCGAAGGTGAGTCTGCAGCACTCTACGCACGCGAGAGGTATCGTCGCAACTGTCTTGGTTGAGGGTGAGCCGCGGGGCGCCGGAAAGGGGGGGTGTCCGGGGTGAGGCTCTTCATCGACTCACAGGCTGAATGCACTTACACCTTGAATCCTCGGACTTCAGCGAGGCAGAGGAGCGGAACCGCGAGGCGCTGCGCGGCCGGTGAGCGACGCTCGGGGAGGCTCCTCGCTGACAAGCTACCAGCTTTCAAGCTTCCTACAAGAGGCAAACTCAAAGGGCGGAGCAGGCGGTGCCAAGTGCCGCGCCGAAAGGCGCTGGACTGCGGCAGGCGCAGCTCGGGGCAGGCATCCGTCAACTCTCAAATCGACCCACCACCTCGCCATCTAGCCACATAGTAAAGGCGGTTTCGGCGGGGCAGAGCTGCTTTACGTCGAGCCGGGTGCTCGGGAGCACATATCCCGAAATAGTGAGCGCAATCGCCTACCTCGTTGGTATACTCCGTCGTCACAGGCGATCATCGATGATATGACTCCGAGTGCAGTGATAATGCCCAGCGCACAAGTGTATCACGTTTGCCGCGCTATGCTTCAAAAAGCAGTCGGTCAGTCGCAGAATGTTGGGGAGAAACAAGTGGCGGAGGAGACGAAAGTGGACCTGAGAAAACTGATGGCAATCCACCGGATGGATTCTTGCGTCTCGAGAGCTTGCTACTCCGCACCTGAGGAGTTCAGCGACACGATCCCGCTTATGGACCGTGCTTGCAGTTCAGTAACAGCGACGCGCGTGTTCGAGCATATCGTTCTCAATATAATCCTTCAAAACGACCTACTCGTATCGCAATAACTAAATAATTCAAATAAAGGCGAAACAAGTGTTCAGAACTTCAAGCGCAGCTTAGCACAACCGCGTGTACAGCATATTCTCTTGCATCTCATAGGGTATTAGAGGGATAGCACTACATCTCGCACTACACACAAAAGCAAGCCGTCCGAGAAGGCGCATACCTGTGTAGTGCGAGAAAGCTGGCTTGGCCCTTAAAGAAAGAGTTTTCTTTAACAGCAACAAACCAAGCGCTTCTGACTCCGTTGCACGGGCTGCCAGGAAAGCAGCAGCCGCTAATGAGGTTCGGCCCGCCCGGGATCACCGATCAGCGCACACACGGTTGCGTCACAGACAGCCCGGCCACAGCGGTTCGTCCACATTCAAACGCGTGCACTGGCCACACATCGAAAGGTGATCTTCGGACCTCTTCACCTCAGCATCGTGAGCGACGCGTGATTACTGCTACTCAAAGATTTCACATTTTTTTGAAAAAAAGCACTGCTAGATGACGTTTATCAGGAACGCGCGCAACATGAATTGAAAGCTTGACGCTTCAAGCTTGTTTAGGGTTTATTCTTGAAGTTTCCAAACACGGTCAACCCATCCATCGCATGCACGCGAGCACGGCCATGCGCTCGATCTTCCTCTCTCATCTGCGATTTCGTTTCGTTCATTTCGATTTGACACGCGACGGAGGACTTTTTCTTTTAGGTTTTTGAAAGATCGACAGACGAGAAAGGAGAAAAACAAAAGGCCGACCCACCACAAGTGCAGTGTATCTGCGATCGCATGTCTGCGCATATGTTATTTGCTATCCTAATGTAACTTGATTTTGAATCATTTCAAACTATCTACTATGCACCAATGTTACGAGCAATTCTAGCAGGATTGAGCACGTCTCCTAGGAAGTTGTGGACGTATCGAACATTACTCGGCCTTCGGGCGAGATGCCCGCTACAGCACCACTCCGCCCAAAGCAAGGAGCGGGCTCCGTTTGCAGCGCGTGAGAAGGGCCATATTTCCACCTTTTGAATACGAACGCGAATACAGTATCTTTCTTCCCTTAGCCTAAGCCTACTTTCAGAGAATATTCGGGGAGTAATGTCGCGGCCTCACTCTGCGAGCCCGCAGAGAAACAGAAATTTACAGGGTTCCTTGCCGATTGGAGGGGCGCCTCGGGATCTTCCATCTCGCCCACGCAGTGCAATGAGAGGGTCTACGCCAAGTAGGGGCGCGCGTCAGGAACAGCCACCACGTCCTCAGAGTGCAATGGAGGGCTCCAAGCCCAGTGGAGGGGCGCCTCGGGAACAGCCACCGCGTCCGCGCAGTGCAGCTCCATGGCTAAAACAAGAAAGTGCTTACGCTGCACCCGCAGCCTTGACGGAGTCCGAGGTTGCCTTCGTTGCTCGCATGTAAGGCCAAAAACGGTACTCAATATGCGTGATCACTCTTTCGGTAGATATACGATTGGCTTCGTGCGATTTCAGTCAACTTGCGGGAGCGCGAACCAAAAAACCTTCACTCAAAGTTTTATCCACCTATCTTCTGGACAATAACACCGCATCGAATTCAAAAGATACCTACCATATTTCAGTAATAGATGATCATGCTTTCTTACAATTTCCGAGGAGCACATCGTTTCCATAAGTGCACTGCACCCCCGGAGAGAAGTCGTAGCTTTCTGCAGGATCCGATATCGCTTGGCTCACTTTTGTGATAAAATATGATGGAGGGTGTTCGACATGGTGCGAGGTGACCCTATGTATGGACCAAGACTACCAAGAATATTCACGCCTTGCACCGCATACAACGTACTTCTCAATCTTTGCACCCCCGTTCTTGCAGGGAAGCTGACAGTGTACGACGAATCAACAAGGCGTTCGAAGAGCCCGAGGACCAGGTGGACCGCGATCCACCTTTTCGGTACCATCTCCAGCCAAGCCTGAGAAAGACGCCCGAAGTGGACGTGGCTCGAGCGGAGGTGCATCTTGAGGTTTGCAGGTCCTCGCACCAACCACCTCCTTCAGTTTCCGCTCTTCTCGTCGTCCATGCTTTGCTCACGAGCAGTCCTAACTCCCCTTGATCCCTCTCACCGCAGAGGTTCGATGTCGGTGCATGAGTTCCGCCTGCCCAAATACATCCAGCGCACTTCCGACTTCGAGAGGTGCGTTGTAGTTTCGAGGGGTTACGCCATCTTGCCAGTTATGCGCTTTCCCTGAAGCTGATGGATCAACCGCGCTCTGCACGAACTCTTTGAAGTAGCTCAAGAGCACGCGACATCACGTGACAATTCTGCTCGTCGTCCGGTTTGAGCGACGATGACTGGAACCCCATTCAGCTGCACTACCCGCCAGTACTGCAACTTCAGGGTTTACAACTCTTCCCCTGTTTTCCTGGGACGCGCGGTCACAACCATCACCAAAGAAAATGCTTGCATAATTTGTTTTCACGTCTTGAATACTGTTTTGTGGACAAGCATATTGCAAGCAAATCAATTGTGGCGGCAGAACTAGTATACTGCATCTTTGTCTATTCACCACAATCTATGTGCATGAAGATCGCGGGCTTTGTGGGTCCCGAGTTCCACCGCAGCCACCGATTTGGCCCCATATTTTGCAACTACAAACATAGAACTAAGGTTTGAAGGCTCAGCGCACCGCCAGCATCCCTCCACGAAGCCGAGTGAAGTTTTTTTGGAGATACGCAGACAGGTGATAGGAGTTGGGGTTGCGAGGGCCGCTGGTTGTTATAGCGAACTCTTTTCCAAGCTCACCGGCATCGCGTTTACGAAGAACGACGCGGACTTTCTGAAGCGCGTGCGCTCCGATAACCCAATTCCGAAGAACAGGTATCAACTTCCTTCAGAGAACGACGTTGATTTTGCGGCCGCAAAGTTAACGAGTGTGTTACCTGTCCTTATGACTGCTTATGGTGTTTTGCCACGCTCTGCTTCACCCCGCACTTTTACGTTTTGAGATCGCACTCTTCTTGTGACACGAATACATTGATTTTCGAAGCAAACCTGGCTGTACGAGCAGGTGGGTTCCTGAGCCGCGTGTTGGTTCCTTCGAGGTGCATCTTCGCTACTGGATTCGGCAGAGGGAGCGTGTCTACGAGAAACACATCCGCCTCTTCTCCAAGATCAAGGCGAAAAAGTGGCCGAACATCGAAAAAATTGTTACGTGTGTGAGAAACTTTTTGCCGATCAAGTTCGATTTGGATCCGGAATATGAACCAGAGGTGATACACATTGCCCGCGCCCCCTCCCCAGCGCTGCTCCAGAGGCAATGAGCAGCGCTGCTCTTTGTTGACAAAGCCATTCACCAGGTGCAGCTCACCACCGGCAGAGAGTCATGCTAAAGTGTTGCGAGCCTCGTCTGCGCGCATTCACAAGACGTCGCATTTGATTGGCCTCAGCATCCGCTCATCTTCCGAAGCAGCTGAGGTTTTGGTGTGCTCCCTGCAGGAGCTGAGTGCGTCACCGTCAGATCCTCAGGAACCCGGCACATCCAAGGGACCCTTTCCACGTTTGGCAACTGATATGGTGCACGCCGACCATCACGAGCGCATGGGGGTGGATGCTACCAGCTCCCCTCCAGAATGCGAAGCAGGGCCGCAGGTGATGCAGGCACGCGGAGCCATTCCCGAACCCGGCATGGGGAGTAGACCCGACGAGGATGCCATTGCTGCGGCTATGGCGCTTGCGTTCTCGGACTCCGGTACACAGAACACCACTGACGGCGAAGGGCGCCCTGCTGGCAAGGTGACGACTTTAATTGAGGAAGACAATGTTCTATTGCGGAATTCCACCTCTGGTACACTTGTGGCGGATGCGCAGGCCGTACAGCCTTCGATGCAAGAAGCCGCGCCCCGGTACGCTCCACACCCCCTGTGTTTGAAATCCGCGTCGCTCACCCGGCAGACGACCGCAGTTTCAGACCCAATTCGCAAATGTTTATAGGAAATAATGTGATGAGGTTTCACATAACCGTCAGAGCACTGATGTAAGCTCAATGCACTGGTGCCTCCCCCTGCACCCTCAATGCACGGATGCCCCCCCTGCACCCGCAATGCACTGATACACTCCCCTGCACCGGCAATGCAACGGATGCCCCCTGCACCCTACTATCGCGCGCCCTGCACCCTCAATGCACTATTGCGCCCCCTTGCACCCTCAATGCAACGACTTTTGCACCCTCACTGCACGGATGCCCCCCTGCACCCGCAAATTGATGCCCCCCTTCACCCACGCACGGATGCCCCCTGCACCCGCACGCACGGATATGCCCTTGCCCCTCAATGCACTGATATGCCCCCTTGCACTCAATGCACGGATGCCCCCTGCACCCGCAATGCACGGATGCCCCCACCTGCACGGATGCCCCCACTGCACCCTCAATGCACGGATGCCCCCTGCACCCTCAATGCACCCCCTGCACCCTCAATGCACTGATGCCCCCCTGCACCCTCAATGCACGGATGCCCCCCTGCACCCTCAATGCACGGATGCCCCCCCTGCACCCGGAATTGTCGAACCTCTGCGCGCGCAGTTCACTTAGCTGGGCCTGATGCCGGTGAGCGAGGTTGTTCGAGTTGCACCCACACTCATACAGATGGGTCATACAGAGGTTGCGAGAAGCTGTTTCAATGCGCGAACCATTTCACTTTGGTAGCGCAAGCAGCAGACCAACCTTTGCGCACCACGAGAGAGCGGGTCTGAGCAAGGCGTGCATCTTGGTGGCAACAGGTCAGCCGTCGATTGCGACGCAGAGCAGCAAAGCGCTCAAACACAGGATCTGGTGGCTAAATCTTCCAAAGATGCGCCAGGTTCTGGCGCCGCAGATGATGTCATCGCTGCAGCAATGGCATTGGCCTTTCCTGGTCCTGCTGCCCCCATTCAGGTGCGCTGACGTGGCATGCGCGCGCACCAGATCCATGCAGCTGTTCAATGCGAGCTTGCAGACGATTTTTTGTTGATGCAGTGCCAGAAAATATGGAGGAGAGTTCACTGACAGCCCTTGGCACAATTCTTGCTTTACCCTCAGAAGCACCCCTCCATCGTAGAGACCGCAGTCATGAAATCCATCCATTAGGGATGGCAATCTCCAAGTCCTGGATTCTGCACCTTGTGAGTTGCCGGATACGTGTAGTCCACAATGCTCGCCGTGTGTAGCTTGCAGGGTACCTGGATGTGTGGGATCCGTGTTCATTTGACTTCGTTAGGCATCATGGGCTGGTCGTTCCCAATGGCTCAGGGTAACACAGGTTTGGCACATGTGTGTCCATGCTGGCACACGCGCTACTTCTCACTCTCTCACAGTAAGCACGCACTCACGCACTCACACACAGCTACACTCACTCACTCACACACACTCTCTCTCCATTTATCTTCTGACTGCCCTTTTTGGCACCGAATACAATAGTTTAAAGTGCTATGTTTTGGGTTCATGGCAGCAGGCAGATGCTGCTCAACCAGCCGCCAATGCCACCTCAACGGGACCTTCGCCAAGTGTTGAAGAACAACCCTCTAGGGCTCCCACGACAGCTTATGGAGATGAATCGATCTCCCATCATGCTGAGCCCTGCGAATCTGTGGGGGATTCTGCTTCATCCTTCCAGATACATTCTGCTGTTGCATCAGATGCAGAGTCTGAAGTTGAGGCGGAGGGCTCTGAGCACTTAAATGCTCCTCAAGAAGAATCTGGCCCCCGGCCACCTTCGATCATGGATGCTGTGGGTAAGCCTGTCGTGATAAAAAACCTGGAGGAGATCGAGCCTCAAGAGGATGATGGCTCCGATTACTCCTCGGCGGACAGCTTTGTTGAAAGTCTTCCTGATGAATTAGATATGGACGAATACGGTGATACCCCGGGCAAATGATGCTTTTAGCATCTTACGCAGTTTTGAATGTGAACATGTGTGCGCCATTGCAAAATTTGTTTCACTACTGCAAGTTTCGTTTGCCAGCATATCGGCGCGAGGTAACCATAAAATATAGATGGTGCGTTCCTGCACAGCCTACATAGAGATTCGGTTGTTTTATGCGGCACGTAACTTCATACTCAAAATTCAGATCGTGTCCGATGATGCACTACGAAGGTAAACCGCCTGTGTAGATCTCAGGCGGTTATCCTCTCAAAAATTATAATGAGATGCTCATCGCCGCTGCGCGTCATGGTAATACGTACATCGAAACCATATATAGAAACCATGGCGCTTTCACGGACGTTGGCCAAACGGTTTTGCATGATTATTCACGGAGGTTCAACGATGTGGTCACACCTGCATTCGTCCAGTTCCCGCCATCGAGTTTTGATGACAGCATTACGCCCGGTCAGAGGTCCATGCTTGCTAATTCGATGCTTGTGTCACCGCAGTGCATCGACTAATTTCACATTAGCGTTTGTAAATCAAGCTTAGCACTAACCCTGCGACAGCGAGCCCTGCCAACCTCAGAAGAGTATGGCCCTGACGCTTGATATATACATTAGACGGTCGTTCGCTGATGAGCACCTGCGCGGGACGACCCTTCTCTTGGACCATGTTGTCTTTCTTTCAGACTGATTTTCACATCATTCGTCAAACGTGCCATTTAATACAGTTTTCGATCGGCGTATAGGGCGAGCGAGCAAGCTCGAATGTCGTAGATGGCTTGGTTTGTTGATGCGGACAAATACAAAGCACGTATCAGGATTGGTATGTAGTATTCTGATATCATTAATAAATATCATCGAAAGGATCCACAATGGAAACAACACCGGGCCTGGAGGGCCATGCAAATTTATCGCGCTTGACGCACGGAGTTTGTATCACAAGGGACAAGGGTGCCCGCACGCTGATTCGAATGATGCATCCCACAAAGGGCTGTATGGATCTTGCGGGCGGATGAACACGTGCGCATGCAATCCCGGATGGGAAGATGCCTCGCCAGGTGCACTTGTTCTAGTATAATCGTGCCCGGCGCACTTATACTGAAATCAGCGCACATATGTGCGCCGTGCACCTTCACTATGACAAATATATTATTAGCACGAGTACGCGCAAAAATATCTAAAATCTATCTCGATCGGTTACGTATTTTTGCAAGTTTCCTTTACATTATTTAGATATGCACCGGGTATTATCCCAGTAGCAGGATCCAACACAATGATGAAAATCGCGCGGCTTACATGCAATGATCTTAATTCCGTCAAATCCATACGAGGTAGCGATGGGTCCATCTGCAAGTGGTGTAATGATACACCGTTGGATGTCTCACTATGCAGAATGTCTGACGATCGTGGCCAACTGGCCTTTCAAACCAGTACAGGGGTGAGAATGTATAATCACTAGATTTTGTTCTGATGATTACACTTGTAGTTTATAATCCATTTCAGTGGGGCCATTATCCATGCGATGCAATACGGTAAAAATACACGGCGGTAAGCGTGCAGACATGTGCTAGTACGGTCAAGGCGCTCGTCGTATAATTGTTAATTAGAAGTATTCGGTGATATGTACTCTAAAACTGCCATGGTTGCTACGTTCGCTACATCACCGTGATTACTACTGTCAACGAACTTTACTTGCTGGTAGGGTATGTGCTGATGGGGCTGCTAAGCGTTGCGGGCAATTGGCAGTCACACATCACGTGCTCACCACGCAGCTCAGTGAAGATGATCGATGACGGCCCCATTCATGCCATATTATGTAGAACAATCTGCGCACCATGTAACAGCACATACTCGACTTCTATCCATTATCATTAATTATATTGATCACTGTTCAGCAATGGACCTAAGCATTTTCTGATGCTGAATTGTAAATTCCTTAATTGCACATAACCCTAGTGATTCCCCAATATAACGCCGGTCATATTTGCTGGAGATGTATAGCCCAGCAGGCAGTGGCATACAGCATGCATACGCAAACCGATTTCTATGCGCAATTCGGCAAATCTCACGGATGCGTACACTTTCATGACTTGTCAAGAGGAGCCTGCACTTACACACCAAATATTCTATACCAGTTCATACTTATCAACCGAGGGCCCAATTCTGAGAATTTGAGCAACCCTCCTTTCATTCTTTTCTAATGCTTCGGACCTCAACAGTTCTACGCATTTAGTTGGCAGCCTATGCTGCTCTACGCCTAGCGAGATGAAGTCATTATCTGCTGAGGCATACCCTCGGCACTTTCTCGGCAAAGCCCACACTGCAATCATGCGAAATATCACTCCTATGACATGAATTTCTTCTTCTTCTTCTTTGCCGGCTCGTCTGCATCACCTGCAACATTACCAGGCTAGAGCTTTACTGATTACCGTAATCAAATTGACAACGCTAGGCTGTATCTTGATGATAAATGGATGCATGTTGCTACAATACTTTGATGGGAGGTGATATCTTCGAGTTAAGATGCGCAGTCTTTCACTATGATGCACTGCTGAGTGCGCACAGCCATGCTACACTGAATTAACACTCTGAGGCACTCTGCCGGAGCTTCACCTACATCTAGAGCACCGACCTGGCCATGCAGATTCAGTACAATGGATGGGAATATCAATACAGAGAAATGACACGAGACCATTTTGCTGTAACACTCTTCTTATTGGATCTGGTGCTCAGCACTATGTAGAACACTGCAGCGAGTTGATGCTGACATCCACGCCGAGACTGCTACAACAAACCCAGCAGCGAGACGCCCACCGCACCTGGCATGCCTTTCCTGCGCTTGGTTTTCTGAATGGCGCCCATCACATTCTGAAGCGACGCAGCCACCGCACCCTGCACGACGCGCTCCAAGGCCCGCAGAGTGAAACTGACGCGAGAGAGCCGAGGCGCAGGGCTGTGCCTTTTGAGTGTCGCGCGCGCCCCGAAAACAGCAAGCCCACATCAACATGATCCAAATCCGGATTGCAGGCAGGAGGGTCCGATCGCAGCCAGCCTGACCATCTCCAAAGTCGTGACAGCCCCCCCTGCCAGTCTCAAAGGGAACTGCTCACAGGAATCAACAGATTATGCCGAGAGTTATGACCGACAATTGAGGAGCTACTTCGGCAAGAGGCACACAGTGCACTACGAGTGTCTGCAGGGGTCCACCTCTGCCGCTGGAGGCAGCAAGTCAGATGGCTCGGCAGGCGCCGCTTTCGTCTTCCCCTTCTTTCCCTTCGCCTGCGCACGTCCCCATGGCGTCACTCGGCTTGTCACCCGCTCTCCTAAGTTGTCACCGTGTCATACGACAGCGACATGCGGCGCGTAGGAGTGCAGGGATCCGCGTCACATGCTCAGCCTGCCCACACCTTCATCGCTTTCCTTCCTCCGCGCGCTGCCTTGAACAATTCGTCGATCTCTTCTCCCCCCCGTGTGCCTCGCCCGCCCCCTTCAGCTTCACGGTCCCCGGCCTCCGCCTCCGCCAACACGGCAGCCACGTGCCCCACATCACTCCCCATTGCCAGGTCAGCACCCCACTTGCCCTTCTCCTTGCTGCGCTTTTTCCCTTTGGTCTGCTCGCATTCGCCCCCCCTCCCAAACCACAAACCGGAGCAATCCTAAGTGGGTGTACAGTAACACCATACTCATACATTGGAGCATGGGGCTGCCCCCGTGTGAAGCAAGGCGCCTCGCAACTGTCCACGAGTGAGGCGAGGGCCTCACCACCAACTCATTGTAACAGGAGGGTCCAAGATGTCATGGTGGACAGGAGAAGAACAGGGCGCTGGAAGTGATGGCGGAGGCGCCAAAGGAGTGTAGGGCGCTGGAAGTGATGGCGGCGGCGCCAAAGGTGTGTCGTGACAGAAAGGTGAGGGATGAAATGAGGAACATGCGACGGCTAATGCCGATGGGGTATAACGATGGAATGCTTCGAGGTGTGGGAGATATGAACTCGAAACGATGTTTGGGACGGGTCAGGTTAGGGATCGACGCCGATTTCAGCGGAGAGTCTCATCAGCACACAGTCTGATCCGGAGAGTCTCAGTCAGCACACACGCAGTTCAGCATCAACACACGCCTTGTATCCAGGTGGACGGCCGGGAAGTTCGTTCCGCGGAGCCTCATGGAAGATGCAGCATTCCGTACCTGATCCGGAGCTGAGGTGATGCTGGCGCTGGTGCTGGGGCCGCCTCCGAAACCGAGAACGCGCATCGCGGCGTGCACCTGCCACACAACAAGGAAGGGGGTCAATTTTGTCCCATCGAGCCCATGACTCGAGTCCAGACCGTTGCGCACTTTCGACCTATAGCACTTTGGACAGGAGCAGGGGCTGCGCTCACCTCGGCCCCGCCCAGTTCCCGCGTGGCCTCCTTTGCACAAGAGCAGGGGCTGCGCTCACCTCGGCCCCGCCCAGTTATCGCGTGGCCTCCTTTACACAGGAGGAGGGGCTGCGCTCACCTCGGCCCCGCCCAGTTCCCGCGTGGCCTCCTTTGCAGCGGCGCGGTCCGCTGTCCTGCCCTCGCTGCCCAGGGCGCCATGAGCTGCACGCTTCCCCTTCGTCACGGCCTTCGCGCCATTCGCCTCCTCCTCCTCCTCCGCGGCCGTCACATCCTCGCCAGCGTCCCTGCAGGATGCCGCCCTCGCCCTTATCATATCACCCGCTCCGCGCTATCCTCCCCCTCCTCTCCCCTGTGTCACGAAGACTGCCATGCATCCCCCCACCTCCAGCAGCCTCTTCACTCCCCATGGTGTCGTCGCCAGAGCTCACCCCACCATGCACACTGTCGGAACGTGTGCCTCCGACCACACCCTTCTCCCCCCCATTTCCTCCCCACTCTAGCGCTTCATTTGCGCTGCCATGACACATCAATCGATTCCCTTGGACCTGCAGTTTTCCCCCACTTCTCGTTGTAATCCCCCACGCCATATGTGCCGCCTGGCCATCCACCAAGCCATGCCACCCACCCTGCGCTCTCTCCCCTACGCTTGCTCCCCTTCTCTGGCATGTCATCCACACTGTCACGATTCTCCTCCCCCCCAGAGAGTGCCACGCCTGCCGCGCCCACACACGGCAAGCTTGCATGCCCTCCCTTGGACAGGCGCCACGTCGCACCCGCCAGCACCAATGTCGCCCCTAAATACAAAGTGATTGTTGGAAGCATTCCGGTGACGGCGCGGAGGTGGCTGGGAAGTTCGACCGTGTGGACATGACGGCAAGGGAGCCGGTGGCTGAATCACCTCGGCTTGCCGTCTTGGTCCGCTGCGGCGCTGAAGAGGTCCGCGAACTCAGAGCGCATCGCGGTGTTCTTCGTCTGCTTCATCTTCCATTCCGCCGGCTGCTGCCTGGCCAGAGGGAAGGGGGGCATGGAGAGGGACCTCAGCTCAACCTCTCATTGCAAAGCGAGGCAGCTCTACGAGAGGGGCGCACGGGGGGTCTTGAGAGGCGAGGGCGCACTTGAGCTCCTGCAGGCCGCAGCGTTGCAGCAGAAGGGACGTCGTGTGGGACATGGTGAGCTCCTTCTCGATAGGGAGCTGCATAACCTCCACCCCTCCCGCCTCATCCCCCTCAAAGCGGAGAGCCCCCAGATGCCCCCGCCTCTACCCCCCTCAAAGCGGAGAGCCCCCAGATGCCCCCCGCCTCACCCCCTCAAAGCGAAGAACCCCAGGATGCCTCCCCGCCTCACCCCCCTCAAAGCGGGAGGCCCCCTGCCTCACCCCCCTCAAAGCGGAGAGCCCCCAAGATGCACCCCGCCTCACCCCCTCAAAGCGAAGAACCCCCAGATGCCTCCCGCCTCACCCCCTCAAAACGGAGAGCCCCCAGATGCCCCCCGCCTCACCCCTCAAAGCGGAGAACCCCCAGATGCCCCCCGCCTCACCCCCTCAAAGCGGAGAGCCCCCAGATGCCTCTCGCCTCACCCCTCTCAAAACGGAGAGCCCCCAGATGCCCCCCGCCTCACCCCCTCAAAGCGGAGAGCCCCCAGATGCCTCCCCGCCTCACCCCCCTCAAAGCGGAGAGCCCCCAGATGCCTCCCGCCTCACCCCCCTCAAAGCGGAGAGCCCCTAGATGCCTCCCTAGCACGTGGAGAGGAGTGATTTATGCATGGATGGAAGAGGATACCCGATCGGAGGTCAGGGAGTGAAAGCACGGCCGAAGGGGGGACGGAAGGGAGGACTGGCGGCGTGGGAGGATAGGCGGATTGTGGGCAAGCTTGCGGGTGATTGGGGGAAACACCAGCTCGGCAGCGATGGCCTCCTTCAGTTTGATGTCGGACAGCTTGTAGCATGTCTCTAAGCATCGTGCTCCGGTGGAGCCTGACAGCGCCAGCTGCTCGCCTCCGCTCCCAAAGGCCCTCCCCGCCCCCTGGCCCTCAGCGCATCAAGGTGTTCCGGTACACGGAGGCACGTAGCTCCTTCACCCCCATGGGCCATAAACAAATGTAGCCAGTTAGCCCCGCGCCTATGATGCGAGGCAATTAGTCCTGCGCTTATGATGTGAGGCAATTAGCCCTACGCCTATGATGGGAGGCAGTTAGCCCCGCGCCTATGATGTGAGGCAATTAGCCCTGCACCTATGATGCAAGCCAGTGGTGAGCACATGTACAGGGGATCTGCAGCCGCCGGCGTGAGGATTAGCGTGGCGCAGCAGAGGCTGGCCAGGGATCAGGGGAAGGCGGGGCCCTGCCTGTCCGAAGTGCCCGGCCATGCTGCTCACCACGCGCTTCTTGATCTTGTCAGATGCCGAGCTCTGCCACCCACCGCCATAAACCTCAGTGCGCACGTGTCGGCAGAACTACAGCGCCGACTCTCTCGTAAGGCCTCAGCGTGCACGTGTCAGCAGAACTACAGCGCCGAATCTCTCGTAAGGCCTCAGCGTGCACGTGTCGGCAGAACTACAGCGCCGACTCTCTCGTAAGGCCTCAGCGTGCACGTGTCGCCAGAACTACAGCGCCGACTCTCTCGTAAGGCCTCAGCATTCCTCTCCGAGTCTAAGGCCACCGTGTGCGCAATACCTCAATAATCGATGAAACACGATTCCCTGCGGCGCATAGCACTGCAGCATGCATCCAGCCGTCAGTGTGCTTTAAATGCGCTCTGATGCCACAGCATGAGCGGCCTACCACTGCACCCCAACGGCTCTGATGCCTCAGACTGAGCGGCCTACCCCTGGACGGCCTGCCACAGCCTGAACAGCTCAGCACGTCGATCTGCTTCACTTCACACGACGACTTGGCGTCGAGGGGATGACACAAGCCGATCTGACGGATGTGGCACTGGCGCCTCACCTTGAGAAGAGCCTCGATCACATGAGCTCCGCCTATCGCCCCCTCCACCAACCCCCCAATTTACCCCAGCACTCACCAAGGGTGGACGTGCATCCCTGGACCTCTTAGTGCAGCCTCAGCGACGAGCAGACGACGCCGGTGATTGGTCACCAATGAGCAGACGTCGCCGGTGATTGGGTGCTGATGGAAGTCTGCCGCAGGGCGAAGTTTCATTCTCCACGCTGGGATATTGCCTCATCGGGCGCAGGCTCAGAGGTGTACTTCGTGCAGAGGACGCAAACAGGGTTTCATAACGATGGCGTGGAATTCATGAGACGCTCTTCCAGCAGCCGATCATCCCCACTCAAATGCCGGGCACCACCACTGTGCCGGGCCTTCAGCCTGCGCTCCTGCCGGCGCTCGTCGCCGAGCACTGAACAGATAGTTGTACGCCACACAACAGCGGAGCACGGAATGCAGTGCTGCGATGGCCGCGCACCCGAATCCTGCGCCACCTGCAAGGTCTGCTCCCCGGACAGAGACGCCAGGCTGTCCACAAACTGCTGGCAGCACTCCTGCAAGGCCGTTCCTCCTCCCACACAACTTCAGCATTGTAGGACATCAGTCCTCCCCAATCGCATAATGCGCCCGCACCAATCAGGATTCAGTCCTCCCCAATCGCATAATGCGCCCGCACCAATCAGGATTCAGTCCTCCCCCATCGCATAATGCGCCCGCACCAATCAGCAGTCCTCCGAATCGTAATGCGCCCGCACCAATCAGCAGTCAGTCCTCCGACATCGAATAATGCGCGCGCACCAATCAGGAGTTTGCACCGAGTAACCAAGCCCTGGGGCAAGCCACCTAGAGCAGAGAGGGGCAGGGGAAGCTCAGCCACGAGAGGCAGGCCGTCCAGCAGGGTGGGGATGCGGGTCGGTGTGAAGTGCGGACCTGAGGAAACCCGATCACCACTTGGAGCATGGAACACCCGATCGTGGACAGGTGGCGGCATCCCAGCAGCGCCTCTGCTGGGTGCGCCGGCGGCGCTTCCCCACGGCGCCCTGTGTCCAGAATCAGCAGCGCCGGCACCAGGTTCTGTCCCACATCCCCCTCCTGCATCAGACTGTGCCCTGCAACTCGCTGCAACACCAAGGACGACAAGATACCGGAGACCTCAAACCCCGAGCTCGGCAACGGTGGGATGCAGATGCTGCCGGAACGGCGGTGACTCCAACGAGGGGTCGCCAGAAGTGCTCGCCGCCCGTGCACCAGCGAGCACCAGGTCTCTGGAGGGACGCGCCGCCCGTGCCCAGCGTGCACCAGGTCTCTGGAGGGGCGCGCCGCCCGTGCCCAGCGTGCACC
>LGRX02020470.1:18350-65276 GCA_001247695.2 Cymbomonas tetramitiformis
CCTCCCCACTCTAGCGCTTCATTTGCGCTGCCATGACACATCAATCGATTCCCTTGGACCTGCAGTTTTCCCCCACTTCTCGTTGTAATCCCCCACGCCATATGTGCCGCCTGGCCATCCACCAAGCCATGCCACCCACCCTGCGCTCTCTCCCCTACGCTTGCTCCCCTTCTCTGGCATGTCATCCACACTGTCACGATTCTCCTCCCCCCCAGAGAGTGCCACGCCTGCCGCGCCCACACACGGCAAGCTTGCATGCCCTCCCTTGGACAGGCGCCACGTCGCACCCGCCAGCACCAATGTCGCCCCTAAATACAAAGTGATTGTTGGAAGCATTCCGGTGACGGCGCGGAGGTGGCTGGGAAGTTCGACCGTGTGGACATGACGGCAAGGGAGCCGGTGGCTGAATCACCTCGGCTTGCCGTCTTGGTCCGCTGCGGCGCTGAAGAGGTCCGCGAACTCAGAGCGCATCGCGGTGTTCTTCGTCTGCTTCATCTTCCATTCCGCCGGCTGCTGCCTGGCCAGAGGGAAGGGGGGCATGGAGAGGGACCTCAGCTCAACCTCTCATTGCAAAGCGAGGCAGCTCTACGAGAGGGGCGCACGGGGGGTCTTGAGAGGCGAGGGCGCACTTGAGCTCCTGCAGGCCGCAGCGTTGCAGCAGAAGGGACGTCGTGTGGGACATGGTGAGCTCCTTCTCGATAGGGAGCTGCATAACCTCCACCCCTCCCGCCTCATCCCCCTCAAAGCGGAGAGCCCCCAGATGCCCCGCCACCTCTCAAAGCGGAGAGCCCTCAGATGCCCCCCCGCCTCACCCCCTCAAAGCGAACCCCTGATGCCTCCCGCCTCACCTCTCAAAGCGGAGAGCCCCCAGATGCCTCCTGCCTCACTCCCAAAGCGGAGAGCCCTGGGATGCACCCCGCCTCACCCCCTCAAAGCTAAGAACCCCCAGATGCCTCCCGCCTCACCCTCAAAACGGAGCCTCAGTGATGCCCCGCTCACCCCCTCAAAGCGGAGAACCCCCAGATGCCCCCGCCTCCTCCCCAAAGCTGGAGAGCCCACGCGCCTCACCCCTGTGGAGGAGCCCCCAGATGCCCCCGCTCACCCCCTCAAAGCGGAGCCCCCAGATGCCTCCGCCTCACTCCCCTCAAAGCGAGAGCCCCCAGATGCCTCCCGCCTCACCCCCCTCAAAGCGGAGAGCCCCTAGATGCCTCCCTAGCACGTGGAGAGGAGTGATTTATGCATGGATGGAAGAGGATACCCGATCGGAGGTCAGGGAGTGAAAGCACGGCCGAAGGGGGGACGGAAGGGAGGACTGGCGGCGTGGGAGGATAGGCGGATTGTGGGCAAGCTTGCGGGTGATTGGGGGAAACACCAGCTCGGCAGCGATGGCCTCCTTCAGTTTGATGTCGGACAGCTTGTAGCATGTCTCTAAGCATCGTGCTCCGGTGGAGCCTGACAGCGCCAGCTGCTCGCCTCCGCTCCCAAAGGCCCTCCCCGCCCCCTGGCCCTCAGCGCATCAAGGTGTTCCGGTACACGGAGGCACGTAGCTCCTTCACCCCCATGGGCCATAAACAAATGTAGCCAGTTAGCCCCGCGCCTATGATGCGAGGCAATTAGTCCTGCGCTTATGATGTGAGGCAATTAGCCCTACGCCTATGATGGGAGGCAGTTAGCCCCGCGCCTATGATGTGAGGCAATTAGCCCTGCACCTATGATGCAAGCCAGTGGTGAGCACATGTACAGGGGATCTGCAGCCGCCGGCGTGAGGATTAGCGTGGCGCAGCAGAGGCTGGCCAGGGATCAGGGGAAGGCGGGGCCCTGCCTGTCCGAAGTGCCCGGCCATGCTGCTCACCACGCGCTTCTTGATCTTGTCAGATGCCGAGCTCTGCCACCCACCGCCATAAACCTCAGTGCGCACGTGTCGGCAGAACTACAGCGCCGACTCTCTCGTAAGGCCTCAGCGTGCACGTGTCAGCAGAACTACAGCGCCGAATCTCTCGTAAGGCCTCAGCGTGCACGTGTCGGCAGAACTACAGCGCCGACTCTCTCGTAAGGCCTCAGCGTGCACGTGTCGCCAGAACTACAGCGCCGACTCTCTCGTAAGGCCTCAGCATTCCTCTCCGAGTCTAAGGCCACCGTGTGCGCAATACCTCAATAATCGATGAAACACGATTCCCTGCGGCGCATAGCACTGCAGCATGCATCCAGCCGTCAGTGTGCTTTAAATGCGCTCTGATGCCACAGCATGAGCGGCCTACCACTGCACCCCAACGGCTCTGATGCCTCAGACTGAGCGGCCTACCCCTGGACGGCCTGCCACAGCCTGAACAGCTCAGCACGTCGATCTGCTTCACTTCACACGACGACTTGGCGTCGAGGGGATGACACAAGCCGATCTGACGGATGTGGCACTGGCGCCTCACCTTGAGAAGAGCCTCGATCACATGAGCTCCGCCTATCGCCCCCTCCACCAACCCCCCAATTTACCCCAGCACTCACCAAGGGTGGACGTGCATCCCTGGACCTCTTAGTGCAGCCTCAGCGACGAGCAGACGACGCCGGTGATTGGTCACCAATGAGCAGACGTCGCCGGTGATTGGGTGCTGATGGAAGTCTGCCGCAGGGCGAAGTTTCATTCTCCACGCTGGGATATTGCCTCATCGGGCGCAGGCTCAGAGGTGTACTTCGTGCAGAGGACGCAAACAGGGTTTCATAACGATGGCGTGGAATTCATGAGACGCTCTTCCAGCAGCCGATCATCCCCACTCAAATGCCGGGCACCACCACTGTGCCGGGCCTTCAGCCTGCGCTCCTGCCGGCGCTCGTCGCCGAGCACTGAACAGATAGTTGTACGCCACACAACAGCGGAGCACGGAATGCAGTGCTGCGATGGCCGCGCACCCGAATCCTGCGCCACCTGCAAGGTCTGCTCCCCGGACAGAGACGCCAGGCTGTCCACAAACTGCTGGCAGCACTCCTGCAAGGCCGTTCCTCCTCCCACACAACTTCAGCATTGTAGGACATCAGTCCTCCCCAATCGCATAATGCGCCCGCACCAATCAGGATTCAGTCCTCCCCAATCGCATAATGCGCCCGCACCAATCAGGATTCAGTCCTCCCCCATCGCATAATGCGCCCGCACCAATCAGCAGTCAGTCCTCCGACATCGAATAATGCGCGCGCACCAATCAGGAGTTTGCACCGAGTAACCAAGCCCTGGGGCAAGCCACCTAGAGCAGAGAGGGGCAGGGGAAGCTCAGCCACGAGAGGCAGGCCGTCCAGCAGGGTGGGGATGCGGGTCGGTGTGAAGTGCGGACCTGAGGAAACCCGATCACCACTTGGAGCATGGAACACCCGATCGTGGACAGGTGGCGGCATCCCAGCAGCGCCTCTGCTGGGTGCGCCGGCGGCGCTTCCCCACGGCGCCCTGTGTCCAGAATCAGCAGCGCCGGCACCAGGTTCTGTCCCACATCCCCCTCCTGCATCAGACTGTGCCCTGCAACTCGCTGCAACACCAAGGACGACAAGATACCGGAGACCTCAAACCCCGAGCTCGGCAACGGTGGGATGCAGATGCTGCCGGAACGGCGGTGACTCCAACGAGGGGTCGCCAGAAGTGCTCGCCGCCCGTGCACCAGCGAGCACCAGGTCTCTGGAGGGACGCGCCGCCCGTGCCCAGCGTGCACCAGGTCTCTGGAGGGACGCGCCGCCCGCGCCCAGCGTGCACCAGGTCTCTGGAGGGACGTGCCCAGCGTGCACCAGGTCTCTGGAGGGACGCGCCGCCCGTGCCCAGCGTGCACCAGGTCTCTGGAGGGACGCGCCGCCCGTGCCCAGCGTGCACCAGGTCTCTGGAGGGACGCGCCGCCCGTGCCCAGCGTGCACCAGGTCTCTGGAGGGACGCGCCGCCCGTGCCCAGCGTGCACCAGGTCTCTGGAGGGACGCGCCGCCCGTGCCCAGCGTGCACCAGGTCTCTGGAGGGACGCGCCGCCCGTGCCCAGCGTGCACCAGGTCTCCGGAGGGACGCGCCGCGCACGCAGCACAGAACTGCGCTACCTCGTGCTCCGAGATCCGGATCGCATGTCCCCGGTGCCGCCGCACCTTCCATGGAGGCGCCTTCTTCCCGGAGGGCTCTCCCTCCGCAGCCGGAGTCGTCGCAGCCACGCCGCGGGCGAGGGCCTGTGTACCCACCACCCGCCGCACGTTCCGCCGCACATCACTTGAGGCGGAGAATGAGAGATCAATTGACAGCGATCAAACCGATCCAATTTGAGTTAGTTTGCATCGTCTTTGCACACTGGGCGGAGCGCTGCCAGGGGATCTTAGGGTTCAGGTCGTTAGTTAGGGTTAGAGGAGCTGGGACGGGAAAGACCTTGCAGGCCTCCTTCTGCGCGATGCCAAGGCGGGCGCAAGCTGCCACGAGGGCGCCCACCACCCCACCGCGCTGCTCTTGTAACAGGGAAGTGATGTGCTCCTCCAGCTCGCTCAGAATCATCTTGATCTGCGCTCACAGCACATCGTGTGGCTCAGATCATCGAGGTCCGTGGTCAGGATCATACGGAAGGATGCTGCCCACCGGCACGCCGCGCTCAGAACAGAATGTACGTGTGACACCTGTGCAAGCGCATGTGCATGTAGCAGCGTTCCATTGCCAAGTTGTGGCATGCGCGGATACTGCATTCTCCAGTTCCACGGCACCGGCCATCCAAAAGCCGCTGCAGGTCAAAAGCCGGTGCAGACCCTTCACGCGCGGGCGGCAGTAGTGGTGTGCGCGCTGCCACGAGCGGTACAGACTGCTGCGTGCGGCCTCTCGTCATGGTGCTGAGCCGAGGCGTGGGAGGCCACCTGCGCCGGCTCTTGCGTGGCGGCAATGAAGGCCTGCACCACGAAGTTGCCGGAGTAGTGCTGGGACAGCCGCAGCAGGTGCGCCCGCAAGTACCTACCAAGTGCCACCTCCCGCCTGTCATCTCAAGGCTCGCATTGCTTACATGTGGAGTTCCGCAGATCGGACGGCTACGGTATCACGTTCCGAGATTCGAATGTGTACAGCTTTCCTACCACTCGTGGTAACTGGTGCAAATCTCCGTCAGCGATGCGTAAGGCTAACCTACCAATCCGGCCAAGGAGTACCTGGTGTAAATCTCCGTCAGCAGCGGCGCTGGGGCCACAGCGATTGCAGCTTCCATCAGCCGGCTGCCGCCCTGTCCCTCCATCACCCACATGCGCTGCTCCCCTTTCCCCCTTCCCCACCCGCCGGCCTCATGTCAGAGACTTGCAAATAAAGCTGCAAATGCTGCCCATCGATTGGTCGGCGTTGCTGTGTCATGTCGGCGACTGTCAAGTAAAGCTGCAAATGTTGCTGATTCTGCTCGCTGATTCGCCGGTGTTGTTGTGACAGAGTCTCAAGCAGAGCACATTCGAGTCGAGATGAACTCATGGCAAGGGCGGCTTGTGGGTAGCGCAGGGCAGGGGATGAAGATGTATGTCATGGGCCATGGCTGATGCCTCCGAGTACTCTGAGGGTTGAGACGGACGGCTTTGCAGCAGGCGGGCTCGCGGCAAACCCCCCGAGGCAGCAGCAGCGGGCCAATAGGAAGAGGGGTGGCGGGCTGAAAAAGGCGGGGACGAGACGTGCTCATCCGGGATATTCTCCAGCCAGGCGCCCTCCTCAGCATCCTCCCCTCCACTCGCGCCGAGCAGCGCTGGGAGCACAGCCTTCACCATCTCAGGCCTCCCTGACAACGCAGCCACCATTGCCTGACTCCACAGCCACACACCACCCTGCCGTGAGATGGGGAATCCCTCGCTTGATTCCCGAGTACCATCTTGATTAAACCCTCGACTCATAGCCAAATCTCCCTCTCTATCGCCATCTTCACCCGTCCACACGCTCTCCATGCTATATTCTTCAACTCAATCGAGCCCTTCACCCCTTGATATGCCCTCCGTGCTCGATCCTTCGAGTCATTCCCTTCACATTACAACAGTTTCCCCTCCATGCTCGATCCATCGTTTCAATCGCCCCCTTGAACCCTCGACATGCTCTCCGTGCTTACGCCTTGAGTTCAATCGGCCCCTTCACATCTTGACGTGCTCCATTCCCGCGGCCTCTCGATGTTTCTACCCACGTTCATAAGCACTTCCACCTTGATAAGCAGTGCACAGGTCCAGAAGAAATAACGCGTAAAGTTGCACTGCCATGTGCGCGATACAAATGGCGCATTTCACCCGTTTATAATGCATCACGTCACCTGAAGCACTGGCCCAGCGCCCTCATCATCCCACAACTCCGACACATACTCTTGGACAGCCATTGCCAAGCTCTGCATCTCAAGACCCCATCCACCCGTTTGCCTCAATCACACATTCATTCCGTCGTACGCCCTGCAGATAAGATGAAAGCACCTCATGGGCCACGAGAGTCACGCATGCGATTGAGAAGGTGGAACCGAGGATGCAATAGCACCACTCTCCGAAGGGAGAGGGCGGGGCTGAAGGGTCAGAGAGCGGCCGTGGAAGGCAGGCACCGTGATAAGCTGCTTCAGAAGGCTTGGGAAGGGGCGGTGAAGCTGCTGCGGGGCCCCAGGACCGCCACGCCCAAACATCCGAGCTCCAAGCCCCCCTTTGCCCCCCTTGCCGCCGCCTCCCTTCCCAAAACCTTTGCCCCCCTTGCCACCGCCGCCGCCACCTGACACGCCCTCCCATTCCTCCCCCTCTCATAGCCCAGCTCTTGACGTATGCTGACGTGGCCCAGCCTTTGAACCCCTGTTGACGTGGGTCAGCTCTTCACCGATGCTCAAGGAAAGGTTGAGAACTAGTCGAGAGCTGGAATCGCTGAAAGGGCTTGAGGGGCTATGCACTCTCAGGCAAGCGCATCAGCGTGCAGTAGTTCATTTCAGTGAATGCATAAGCGGATTGTCGGAGCAATCTGCGGGCAGGGCTGTTCCATACTTCAGTGAAAACCGAAGCGGATTGCCGGAGCCATCTGCGGGCAGGGCTGTTCTATACTTCAGTGAAAGCCGAAGCGGATTGCCGGAGCAATCTGCGGGCAGGGCTGGTCTGGTCTGCAGGGAGGGAACCACCGCTTTCCAGCAGAGCTTCTCTGCAGTCAGGGCATCGCCGATTCTGGTCATAGCTATTCTGGAAGTAGGGATCACGTCACGCGCATACCCCATTCGGCAGACGGGATGGATGCAAGTGGCTTTGATCGGTCGACGGAACCGGAGGGAGGGGGAAGCGCACCAGGCTTTGGGCTGAGCTCGCGGCCGGCAAGCAAGGACAGGAGGCTCCGGACGCCGAAGGAGGCCGCCTTGTTCGTGAGCACCTGCAGGTGCCAGCTTCCCTCATTCGCTGCGGTCCCGCAGAGGCGCTTCGGCGGAGGGCTACTGGTCGTACTCGGCTCCCTTTCAAAGACAGCGATGAGAACCCACGATATCGTATAGAGGTTGGAGCCGCACAGGGCAATATCCAACAGGCCATCGCTTCCCCAAAAGCGGCACTGCTTGCGCCCTGCGGCACCCGGCTTGAGAGAACCCGAGCAATGGCTGGAAAGTGCAGCGAGCCTTGGACTGCACTGCGGCACCACCACCGTGAGGCTGGAGCAGCAAGGCGAGGCCTGGAGGCGCCGAGGCACGTGCGGGAAAGTGCGGCGAGGAACTCACGTCGTAGGCATATTTGGGCAGCACGTTGCATATGTCCGTCAAAGCCTGCGCGGAACAGTGGGAGATAGTCTGAGGTTGCACCGAACCGTGTGCCAGATCTAAGGCGCCTGAAGCAAAGTTGTCGGACCGTCATTAGGAGGGTTCATCGGTCTCCCCAAAGGCAAGTTGTCCAGCTAGAGAAATGTTGCCAAGGAATATGTAGGGTTTGGTGGAGGATGCCACGGATGCATGGGAGGGGGAGACGTGGGGAGCGATTCGAAGGTGAGCATCACCCCCCTCGCGGGGGTTGACTGCGGCAATAAATATCTTCATCATCCTGAGGTGAAGTGATGGGCTCGGACTACGGCACTGTCTCAGTTTCTGTGCTCAGACTAAGGAATAGCTTCCACGCAGAAAGACGAGTTGAGCAGCAGGCAGACACGGAGTAGTACCCCTCCGCTCGGTTCACGGAAGATGAACTAGGGCAGTAGATCTATGACATTCTGGAACAGTCTGGCTCACGCGAGGCGGGCGGTCAATTCTACGCGAATGCTCTTGCGCAAAGAGCGCGAGCACAGGTGAAGTCCATCTTGGGGAATGGTTCAAGTCGTGGAAAGAGGATGGAATCTCTAAGTTGAAAACCTGCTCAAGGTTGTCGATGAACTCCTTTTGTGGGCGACTTAGCTGTTGAGTTATCTGAGACAGCAGCGTCTCTAGCACACGCGATCCAAAAGGGCTGCCAGCGCACACCACATAAAATTTAGTGGTGTAGGAGGGCTATATTCCTGTATAAACGATGAAACAGCGATATTAACAGCGGATGTGAACGATCATCAACAAGCGTTCTGTGGGAGGTGGGAGATGCTGTGCAGAAATGTTGCTATCACATATGCAAAGGCAGACAGTCTTAAATATACTGGTTATCCGCTCTTAATTCCTATGTGGTGGAAAAGGTACGTACTTAGCCAGGAGAGTTGCGAAGTGCAAACCCCCAACGGCTCCAAGAAAAGCTAACAGCTGCTCTCCTGAAGCAGCGGCAGATACCCAGTTGATCAGCTCGGACGAATAACGCCGTAACGGGTACCAGTAAGAGACTAATCCAGTCCCCACGCAAACACACAGGTGGCTTCCAGTCCAGCGATAGCCTCATTAGAGCACAAGCAAAAAGAACGGGCATGAAACACGGATGAAAGAAGTATCAAACGTTCACTGTTCAACAAAAAGGTATTTGCGTACCGGTCGCATGTTGAAGGATAATCTGCAACGCGCGGCTGCCTTTTGGATCCCCAGCAAGCTTCAATTCTCGGCCTTGGGCCTCGGTGAGGGCACCTTCCACCAACATGGATACTTGTTCAGCATCCTGCAGGCATTATGGAGGCACATTCAGTCTGAGATATGTGGCAAGCCGTGTCATTCGTCAAACGTTGGTCCGTACCGTTTCAGCAGTCACCAGGCCTTGAATCTCACGAAAGTACTGGAGCAAATCTGCGTCGACCTTCGGATGCCTTTTTGGTCCTTCGTCCCCCATGATTTTTGTGTCGGAGATTAGAAATTTGGTCGAAGATGCACACTGCTTTACAAGTTTATGCGAGTATTGCGAGGCAATGGATGTCCAATCTCAGCTGTTAGCCTCTTCCTTTCGTTCGTCTGCAACACTTGTGCAACAGCCAACACCTCACCCGACCGTCACGTCGATCGCCGATACGGGCGGGGGTGTCACCCGACCGCCATCCAGATTTCTGACGTGAGAAGCTTTTTCCTTCGCGTTCGGGGTTTAGTAAACTGAAAACTCCTCAAAGTTCGCAACTGGACAGTTCGCTGAGTTACATATTTCTTGTAATGGCATCGCATAGAATTGCCAGAATTACCTCATAATTTGATCTAGGCATTGCCTGTAGCAGTAATTGACGCACGGCCTGCCGTGCGAGTACACCTTTGAACTCTTTAGATCGGGTGACGTGTATATTTTCTCTTAGGATGAAGTTATTATGCTTCACCTTGTTATCGACATTTGCCGCTGTATCCGCAGATGTTCACCTTCCGCAGCTTCTAGGTAAAAACCTCACTATATTCCATTTCTGAAATCGTTCCTGGCCAGAATGATATAAGGATGGCGCAGTACTGCCCATCTCTATGTTTCCTGACGCTCGGAAGTACTTTTAGCCAGGTTTCCTACAGTTGCATAAACCTGTATGTGATTATGCTGAGTATGTTCTACTCAGTCGTCCATTTCAAGTGACGTGTCTTCTGCATCTGACCGGGCTGTCTGGCTTCCCTTTGCCGCGTGGTCGTGAGGAACTCGACGTGTCTATCTTGTTGCTGTCGACGTAGCAAATCATCTTATTCTACTTGCTCATAACGACGTCTATCAAAGTGCACTATCCATTTGCGCTGCTCATATTATTGTCTGCGAAGTGCGTTAAATGATCGAACACCCTCAGAGAACACCCTCAGCGAAATGGTAGTCGGCACGCTTCGAGTGCACGATATCAAAGCCGCAGTGTGTAGCTTGAATGCTTGGGAAGTTTCTGTGCCCTGTAGCATCAGGTATTGCATGTACCTTCTGCAATATAAGCAAAGAACACTCCGTGCTCTGCAGCTATCCAGTCCTGTTAAACTGGCTCCCACCTCCGTGTCATATATTTGGCTTGTTGAGCCTTCCCTAAGACTGGAAGTCCCTTCGCGAAGGCGTCCTCCCGTGTGCGTGGCGGCTTATGGCCAAGCAGAATAGAACACCATTCCCGAGTGACTGCGGGCGCGCTTGCCTCGGACAGGGAGCGGTTCGGGAGTGACAAAACCCACGCCAGCAGCAGTTGCGCCTGTTAGGTGGAAGCCTCGGGCGATGCTTCGTCCTCCAGAGGAAGCTACTGTGGTGGTACCAGGGGTAACGACCGCTCCGCGGTTCTCCCAGGAAGAGGAGCAGGTAGGTGACATACCAGCTGACACGGGGGACAGCGCGGAGCTGCCCTGGCAGTGGAGCACTATCGTTATGGACTTGCTCGGCTTTTGGGATCAGGTCGGACTTTAATTGATTGCCAACATCTTCTTCCGCATAGTGCACTGACCATCCAGCATCAGCGCCGCTCGTGGTCGAGTAGTATATCATCCTGCCAAATTATTCACCTCACCTTATTATGCCAGCTCCGAACTTAGTCGAATATTTGTACGAGCACGTATCGCAGCACTGAATGCGAGGGGCATTGGTGTTTGAGCACCTCCGAGCAGTTGTCCTGACGCCGAATGAAAAGAGCGCTGCTGTTTGAACAGCGGATTGGGGCTGCTTGCAAGGGGTCTGCGCCCTTGGGCAACTGTCATTGCGCTCCAAGCAAGGGACGCCGATGTTTTATAGTGTTAATGGGCACTGTCTATGGTGTCTAGTAAACAACAGGAATAGGAGTACGAGATTTCTTTTACTGCTCGGGGTTTTTTTGTTCCTTGAGTGGATATCCCTATATCAAGGGAACTATGCGCTGCGTTTGGTGCCTTCTCGAGCTGAGGCTTCACGGAAACGTGCTGGGCTCAGAAAGTCGAAAGCTGTGCCACGCGGCGTCTCTCTCCAGTGAAAAGGCATCCGAGAGGTCGACCCGGAGATGTGAAGCATCGGGTGACAACGTTGGGACCAGGTGGATAGTCAGTCTATCGAGATTGCAGAGGCTCGTGTCTCCCGCGCCGTCACCGCAGCGCGCGTGCAGGTACACCCTGCCTTCCCACCCTCTAGGGGCGGATTTTCTCCACTCTCTGCAGCTGCAACCAGTCTTCCTCCCTCGTGCACGCGTGCCTCGGGGGCTGAGGCCGACGCTGTTCCTTCGAGATTGCGGAGTTCTTTGATCGGTTTTCAGTCGCTCAGAACGGAACTGTTCCCACATCATGACCTGGTTCCTGTGATGTAAGGAAATATGCGCGTACATGCTCTCAAGTACCTCATTCACCTTCTCGTACACGCCAGGCATCGCGCAGCCCCACCCTATACATAAGCGATGGGCTCCCTCTCCCGGGTGTGCCCGGCACGTGGCGCCCCAGATTTTACGAGTCGTCAACAGGAGCTCTCCCTCTCAGTGCAGCAGTTCCTTAATCGTAAACCGTGCGACGCCCTCGTTTTGGTTCGATGGGGGGGGTGCAGTGGATCAACAAGCGGTTCTTCGTAAAGGACGTGCGTGCTTTGTGGTTCGCGCGCCAATATACCGCCTCCGCCAAGCTCACCCTCCTCCACGTCCTCCGCACCCACCCCGAGATCCCCGACTTCGACATCGTCCTCAATCAGGTGCGGCGCACGGCACTCGCACCAGCTCTGTCCTGCTCCCGTCTCCAACGCGCATCGGTCGGCGCGCTGCAAGAGGTGTTGTGGCATCAGGCTGTTGACGATATGAGCTGGCGGCCAGGGGGACTATCCGGTGCTGCTAACGCCACGTAACATCGAGCACTTCACGTACATGTACAACTCGACCATGCCGGGACCGATGTTCTCTCCCACCTCCTCGAGCTCCACCCTGGACCTGGCCTGGCCGGACTTCAGCTTCATGCCTCCTTTAGGTAGCCGTGCTTGAAACCCACCTCACGCCTGCCTGCCAATCATCACCGCGTCCACCCACTTTCGCTACCCTCTCACCGCCCGCCTGCCGTGATCGCCCTCTCCCTCACATCAACCTGCCGAGCATCCACCCATTTCTGCTGCCTGCCGACCACCCAGCCGCCACCCACCACTACACGTGCCGTGGTGCAGAAAGAATTGGGGAGCTCGGGCAACTCATAGGCCAAAGGGAGGGCTGTGGAGGATGTCAGGCAATCACGAGCTGGTCACGCCAAGGTGGGATGTCGCAAGGCCGTCTGTGCTGCGAGCTGGCGCGCAGCACCCTTGGGAGGCCAAGCTGGACTTTGCCGCGTGGACCGGCAATCCCCAGGTGCGCCCTTAGCCCTCTTTCTGTCCCCACGCGCTCTCACCGTCTCAGCTGTGCACTGGCGCCCGCGCGCACTCCAGCTGTCGCCCACCTGCTCTCGACCCCTGCCTACTTAAGCAGGCACAGGAGGGTGAGGCTATGAGACCAGTGGTCATTGGAATGTATCGGGAGAGAGGCTATGACACCAGGGCAGTCACTGGAATGTATGGGGAGACCCAGGCTGGTACACGCAAGCAGCTGAAGGAGGTCGTCTTGGCGCACCCGGATAAGATCCTCATGAACGCTATACTGTTCAAGGTGCTCGCCACTGCTGCCAGAGGAGCCTTCAACTTCGATGCCCTTGCACTGAATTTGCAGGCACCTGGACTCGGTTCTGCCAGCAGAAGGCAAATGGAGACTCCTTTAGGTGTCTGCGAAAGCGTTGGAAGTGCATTTTCCATGATGCCCGTCTGTTTCCCTCGCTTGCCCGCGTTTGCAGACTCCTCCCGGCAAGCGAAGCTGCGTGGTGGAAGGCAAGTACGACAAGCCCGGCTTCCAGGAGAATCAGTGCGGCCTGTCATTCGAAGAGCTGTGCCGGTGAGCTCCGCTGGGGCCGACAGGAGAGAGCCCCTGCATGTTGGGTCTTGAGCGTCCGATGCGAGCTCGGGGATTTGCCAGCAGGCCTGATTGCTGCTCGTCCGTGTTGGGGAGCCCTGCTCGTGAACAGACAGAGAGGGCTTGGAACTCCGACAGTTTGCAGCAAGGAGGTGTTTGTATCTCGGCATTGTGGAGATGCTAGGGAATGGCATGGTCGACGGGGTGAGTGCGTCCGTGCAATACCGTGCCGGTGGGAGCCATCTCTTTGGATGGGGCGGAATAGGCGGCGGCCTGCCCATCGTGGCTAATAGAAGCACAGGGGCCCCCGTACTCGCAATATGTGCCACCTGTCAGGATTCGGGTGGGGAGCACCCACCCTTCGCTATATGGCACCCATTTGTGCGCACAAGTCCATTCTGGTTTAATTCGATGACCATGACTGGGGCATGGTCTGTTGACCACCGCGGGGCTCATTTGAGGACTGATGAGCGCCCGCATCAGCGCACCGGCAGGACGACGCCTGAACGTTTTGAGGACTGAGCACTTGCACTAGCACATCCGCCGGACATCTATACCGGAAATCTGATGTGCTCAACTTGGGCAAAGCATTCGCAGAAGATTGACTAACATAGATCATCCGTTCCTGCAAATTGGTAGAATAATTCCCCCGGGCACTGTTCACCCTGCGCCTCCTCTGCACGCCCGATGGCACCTGCCCGGCACCCAGCCACCTGACCCAAGTTGGCCTTTGTGCTGGTGCGGTTCCTGGAGCGGTGCGGAAGGTACAAGTACCTGATCAACGTGGGCAGCAACGGGTACGCGAACAAGCTGAAGTACTTGTTCCTGTGCGGCTCTGTGGTGCTGTACGTGCGCCAAGGCTCGCCCAACCACGAGTTCTTCGAGCTGCAGCTTTTGCCTGGCACGCATTACTGGCCAGTGGAGACCCCGGAGGATCTGCCCGCGGCCATCGACTACCTGCAGGCGCATCCGGCCCTCGCCAAACGCATCGGCACTGCGGGTGCTCTCCACGCGCCACCCATCGGAGCCTGCTCCGCCAGCTGTGATCACGTGGCTGCGGAATTCTGCATGCCATCGACGCCTGGAGTGCTGCCAGTGCACAGTCCACGTGGCTCGCCGTGAAGCAACCAGCAGTGCTCATGGGAGCGCATGGACGCATGTGACGCATGGCGACGCTGCTCGGTCTCCGCCGCGCTCACGGCCAGGGCGACTGAATGGATGCGCTGGGCTGTGGGGGACGCGCGCCTGGCAGGCACTGCTCGGATGCGCCACATGGACATGGGTGAGTGGCTTCATCCTTGCGAGTGCTGTCCACTTCCGTGCACCGACCCGCCCTCCGCCCTAGTGCTCACCCCTCCGTGCACCGACCCGCCCTAGTGCTCACCCCCTCCGTGCACCGACCCGCCTAGTGCTCACCCCCTCCGTGCACCCGACCCGTGCTCACCCCCTCCGTGCACCGACCCGCCCTCCACCCTAGTGCTCACCCCCCTCCGTGCAGCCTGCCTTGCCGCGCGTGAGCATCACCTCTCATGAATCTGGCCCATGACAGCCCCAGCACCCTGACGCCTGACCCTTTCCTCCTGCCCCCACCGGCTATCCGTTAGTGATTCCTGCCCTCACCGACTCCTCACTTCTCAGTCCCCATGATTTGGATTTATATGCCGCCAGAGTCTGCAAACATGTCAAAGAGATTTTGTGCCAAATTCCGTTGTGTGGCGCCAAGCTGCCAGGGTTCGCCCGGAGACTAGAGCGTGGAGCTAGAGTGGCGGCGGACCTGCGGAAGGGGAAGGGCGGGTGGCGGGGCCAGGCGAGGTGAGCAACTACCTTTCGACGGTGTTGACGCAATACAGCCAGAAGCTGAGATTCAAGCCAACCCGCCTAAAGGGCTCGTTTGAGGTGAACTGCGAGGACGACCTGTGGCGCCACTACAACATCGACGGCTCCCTCCTGCGCTTCGTCACAGAGGTCGCCTGACTTAGATTCTCGATGCATCCTCGCGCTTGCCTCTTCACTTCATCTCCGGCCACTGTCATCAAATTGCAGCAACAGTTGATGATAGAGCGGCTCTTGTCATTAAATTGTGGCAACAACTAAGGCCAAGGGGGAGATCTTGTCATCAAAGTGTGGTAACAATCGACGGCAGGGAAGACTTGGCATCCAATTGCAGTAGCAGTCGGCGGCAGGAATTCTCTTGCGATCGAAATGTGGGGAAAATCAACGACGGAGGTGTCTTGTCATCAAAGTGTGGCAACAATCAACGGCAGAGGGCGTCTTGTTGCCGAAGTGCGGCTAGCAATCAACCTGACTGGAGTGGACCGTTGCACCTGTCTGCGCTTGCTGCCACCTGCCCACTTGCTGCTGCACGGCTCTCCCTGCGTCTTGGCCCATGCCTTGTAAGCTTGCTGCCACCTGCCCACTTGCTGCTGCACGGCTCTCCCTGCGTCTTGGCCCATGCCTTGTAAGCTTGCTGCCACCTGCCCGCTTGCTGCTGCACGGCTCTCCCTGCGTCTTGGCCCATGCCTTGTAAGCTTGCTACCACCTGCCCACTTGCTGCTGCACGGCTCTCCCTGCGTCTTGGCCCATGCCTTGTAAGCTAGACCGCCGCCGTCCCCAGCGTGCCGTCAATTCAGGCTTCCCTATCAAACTCAGTCCCAGCGACAAGGCACACAAAATGTGGAGCAGAGACGGGGGTGTAAGGCTGGGACTGCAGGACAACTCAACATGTCTTCGCCGCCCCGAGCCGGAGGACCTCGTGGTGAGAGCCCCAAGCAGTTGGTGGGTGATTAACGGGAATCTCCACGTTCAGGCTGGGAGGAGAATAATCATCGGACGGGTTATAGGGTGGAGGGGCTGGGCGGATTGGCCAAAGGATGGACTACAGGGTGGAGAGGCTGGGTGGATTGTCCATAGGATGGTTGAAGGATGGAGAGGTTGAGCAGATGGTCCATAGAACGGACGTCAGGTGGGTGGAGAGGTTAAGTGGATTCTGGCAAAGCATCATTTAAGCACAGAGAAATAAAGTTTCAGCTTTTATGTTGCAGGACACAATGCCGTGCGCATTTGGAGGGATGTGAGAGTATGTATATGTCTGGGAATATTAGTTATCTGTTTGATAACTTGCCTGCAGCTCAGTCTGAGATTTCAGTATTTGTGCGAGGTGGAAGGCCATATGTAGAATGACTTACTAAGTTGATTCATTTCTCTGGTATAAACGTAGGTTGACTGGTTGTTGCATTCACTCAGATTTGGGGTGGGGAGCAGGCCCCCGGGTGGGGCGGAGCGTATCAAGGCAGCTTCGTTGATTGTAAGACTGCAAATGACCTCGTGGAAGTACCCGATGCATGCAACCCTGATGTGATCCGAGGGAAAACCAGGTTTTAGGAAAGATACGGTAAAAGCAGTGAGTGCAGGTAGTATATATGCTACAAACTCCCTTGCCCAACGTGTGGCATTAATGAATCAGACAATCGTCGGAAATATGGCATGGCGAATCATGAATGCGCCAGCCATTTGGTTAGCGTATCAGTTTGTGTAATGGGTGTTTTGGCAGTTCGTTGCAAACAACTGAGGGGGGCTAACATTAGCACCTTAGTTATGATAGATTAGCTAGCCGAGCCAAACGTGCCCATGCATGATATCTGGGCAGAAATTGTTGGCGGATATATCGTTACTAGTCAACATAAACATGATACTGCCAAACCGAGTGTACACGCCTAGGCTTGGAGAATTCTTTGATTTATTAATATTCACGCCTCGTGAGGTATGTTAGCTAGTGTTGAAGGGAAAACTTGCAATAAAAGTGCCACTTCAGTAACAGAGCTGACAACTGTGTGTGGGAAACTACCCATTTGAGATCGATGCATTTGTTCCATCATTGACATTCCCCACGACTAACCAACAAGATGCAGGTATGTCCAGTTATGAGTCCACATGAACTTTGTCCTGATTTTCACTATTCCTTTATGGGAAAAAATCAATTTAGCATAGTTCGATGTATACATTTTATCTCATATTGTCGCACCGACAAGTAGTGTTGGATGTACGTATTACCACAGTTGTCGGTCACATTGACGTACATTCAGCATATCATATGCATTCTAGCCTTAGTGGCATACATGACACAGTGAATACCCAAAATGCCACTATGTTGGACAGCCAATAAACATCTAAATGTGAATTGCTAGGATCCAACCGTAGATTCCGCACAGTATCCAACGTTGGATTGTTATAAGCATTCAACCCAGTGCGAGCCCAGTATCCCGCCATGGGCGTCCCGCATTCCACAATAACAGATGCTTGACATCCCTTGACGATATGCAAGACCCGAACACAAATGTTGCGCATCATCGCATGGTAAATGTTTATTGCAATATTCAACAGCGAATTCCCAACATCCGTTCGCCGAGTCCCAACATCCGAGCGAGGACCACCCATCTCGTGTGCTGGATACCTAGAATAGCATGGTGGATGCGCGGCATTCGACCGCAGGTTGGCCAGCACCCCAAAGTACATGTCTGACATCCGGCAGTGGATACCTAGCATCCCACAACGGGTACCAAGCATTTAAGCACGGAAAATTGCCCAAAATACGATTGCAGCCTACCAGGGCTGCTTGGCAAGTTTGTACCTCCTATATATCATGAAAAGGACCGACATCACACTATAACTGGCATGCACCGACTATGCTCTTCACGAAATGGGTATGGGGTTGTGGGTAATGTGTATAGGTGTGTGTGTGTGTAACCAAAGATTTTCATTTTTTTAGCACGCTGTCCGATCCCTTACATCAAATGGATTTGATACGTAGGTCGCATACAGTTTAAAATACATACATGTGACTACATCCACGACTCAGATATGATGAGAGTGATAACGGCCAATTTTCAACTATTGCATATCGCGCGGTTTTTGGGTGGGACCACGGCTATCATATTGCATTAGGTCTTGGAAACTACAAAGTAACATGCAGAAGCCCAATATGACCTGAGAGCTTACATTTTCGTCATATCAAAGATCACAAAAAATGAAAATATCATGAAAAACGGCATTTTTTCGTTGTTTTTGGGCACCAGTGATCCAACGGATGGCGGAGAATGTGATTGCAAATGCGAAGGGACTGAATTTTTACATGTTTTGTCGACTGGAACTCGTGGATACCATGGAAAATGCCCCGAGACGCCCATTATCAGCTCACCACTATAAGCATCATATCTGAGTTGTGGATGTAGTCATATATGCCTACATCCCTACCTACCTACCTACCTACCTACCCACCTACCTACCTACCCACCTACCTACCTACCTACCTACAATGCATATATAATATACCAAAACCCTTTCGACTTGTGGGACTAATAGTATGGACCCCACCCCTTACGAACGTACATACGTACATAAATGCATGTATGTGCACATGTGTGTGTGTATGTATGTATGTATGTGTAGGTAAGTAGGTAGGTAAATAAATAGGTAGGTAAATATGTAAATATGTAGGTATGTATATGTAGTATGTATATGTGCTCTATGCATGTGCTCTATGTATGTGCTCCATGTATGTATGTATGTATGTATGTATGTATGTATGTATGTATGTGCTCTATGTATGTATGCATGTATGTATGTATGAATGAATGTATGTATGTTCTCTATGCATGTATGTATGTATGTATGTATGTGCTCTGTGCGTGTATGTATGTATGTTCTCTGTGTATGTATGTATGTATGTGCTCTATGTATGTATGTATGTATGTATGCATGTGCTCTATGTATGTATGTGCTTTATGTATGTATGTATGTATGTGCTCTATGTATGTATGTGCTTTATGTATGTATGTATGTATGTATGTGCTCTATGTATGTATGTATGTATGTATGTATGTATGTATGTATGTATGTATGTATGTATGTATGTATATATACATTCGATGTGGTGGTATTTTTTTAGTGACATAGTATGTATGTATGTATGCATGCATGCATGTATGTATGTATGTATGTATGTATGTATGTATGTAGGTATGTGTGTGTGTATGTATATGTACGCCGCGTGTGTGGGTGTGTGGTTCACGTAGTCATCACCGCAGGTTGTGCACATACCATCGACCGTAGTTCAATCGCGTGTGCGTGTTGCACTGATAAATGAAAGTATGTGATGTGATGCCTTAAACAATCTGCATGAATGCAAGGCTTGAATTATTGAGAGGCCGGAGGATGGAACAAGGAACACATAAAGTCGTCGACCACACCCTCGGTGCATAGCGCTAATTGAATGCAGGAATCAGCAGCAGGAATGGGAAGCGCATATTATTGTGAATTTAGAATTATCGTTAATTCGTGTTGTTTCGTGGCATCAGAATGCCATGCAGTAGCGATAACTATGACTCCAGCCATCCCATCACACCTCGCGAGCATCACCTTAATTCGAACGGCACAAACCATCCCATTACAACTCCACCCCATCTGAGCCCTCGTCCCTTCGAATGGGTCATATCATATTTATCCTTTTAACTATTGTAGGACTCTCTCATATGGTGATTTTGATAAACTTCTGAAAGGTTGACATACCGCATCTTCAACAACGATGTCATAGGAAGTATCCTATTGTTGTGCCTTGTTATTTCAAAGTCTCTGCACACTAGTGCATCGTAATTGAACTGTAATCCCGATCATGACAGTATTGTGTGCACGTCATTTGACTTGCAAGCTACTTTATGCGTCTTCCACGCCTCTTTTTGGCAGTCTTTGTTACAATATGAGCACTTAAGACATTTCGCGCACTTCTTCAGCCTCCAGCTCGGAGTATGGCACCAATCACATTTGGGAGAAAGGGATACAGCTGCGAGTTTGTTTTTATGTGCTTCGGACAGCTCCTCATTGCGCTCGGAAAAGTATTTGTTCAAGAAATAATGCACCGAGATCGTGTCGATCCGCTTGGTGCAAACTTCATCAGCCGGTGTCTGATGCAAATATGCCTGGTCTTCTTCGTATAATGTTTCGAGCCTATCATAACATCGGATTAGCTCCCTATATATCGATTTCCTTTCGCGTTGGAGTGTCTCTTCGCGAATCTCGTCCGTTACGAAAAAAGCTGCTGGCTCTTGGCTCCATGCGACTTCCCACCCCTTTCGGCGGCGATTAGTCTCCACTGTGACGACTGCCGCGAAACACTCCCACAGAATTATCTCTTCCTCCGGCTCTATGCTCTGCTCAAATCCATCCACGGCTTTCTCGTAGTCAACCCATACCCCTTCAAGCGCGACCACAATTGCACGCACTCTGTCCCGCTGTGTCAAAGTGAGCCTGCTTCTCAAAACCCCGGTGTTCGTAATGCAACTCACGGGTACGGAAACTGTCGCCGACAAGAAGAGATTATTCTGCGCAAAGTCTGCCGCCGCGTTGACTTCGCCTTGTCCGAATTTACACTTCTTCCGCCCAAGCCGTATCCGCGTAGCATCACGCGCAGTCATTGCAAAGTCTGTACTCTTATCAAATGTGGTATTAAGAAGACTACGGCTCGCTACATCAAGGTCTTGTGCATATCAAGAGCGACGACAAACGACAAACCCCCATATAGGTTATATTCGCAGAACCATGCCGAATGCTCTTAGGTATATAGATCCTTGCAGCACACCTTCGACGGACGTCAATCAAGTCAAACATTGTCAACGAGAGCGCGACAATGCCGAGAACGAATCGAATGATCACCATTCATTCGCGGCGGCGGCGCTAGCTCGTAGCAAGCAACATATTATGAACAGCTCACCGCAGGACAGCACTGGTCCGTTATTTGGGCATGCATGCGCGCCCGCAGAGTGTTCATTTGTCGATAGTTGGATTGGGTTTCGCCATGGTCGATCGTCGGCTGCGAGCGCATGAATGGTCACATTTTACAAGTTGGCCCGCTAAAACTAGTAAAGTAATCACTCAGTAATAAGAAACCCCGCCAATAAGAAAGTAGCCAGCTTTGTTCGGGGGGTACTCGATTTGATGAAATTTGCTGGCTGGTTTTTTTGAGCTATGAAATATGAGGGTGATAAGAAATATGGGCGCTGGCGCCGTATTTCTTATTGGTGTGCCGCAGGCGGAATTTATTAAAAAATATCGCATTTTCATGGGTTTATCACTGAATTTTTAAGAAAATTGCTGGCTGATTGAAACAAAATGACCCACTATTCTTAGCGATTTTCATAGGACGCTGGCGCTGGCGGGGGGGGGGTACCAGATTTGGTGAAAATTGTGGTTGGCCCCAAATCTCCGGTTTTCTTACACAGATGCTGGAACTTTTCATAAGATTTCTCTATTTGATCTTTCAAGCAAAATCACAGAGATGTAAATCAATTTTTGGCATCTGTATGAAGAATGAATGAATCTATACCTTTAAAAGAGGTGTATCAAACCAATCAGATGGTGATGGAGAATGCTATTCAGTTATTGTGTCATGTGAAAAATGGCTCTGATGGAAAGTCAGAGGACTGAGATAATTTATCGAACAAGTTCCTTCAAAGTAACACTGTCAATATGAATACCGATGCTCTCAACGTCGGGCAGGCAACATGCCTGACGCTCTGAATGTGGCGTATGCTAGATGTTGTGAAATGCCAATGTCAATTCACTATGATTCAATATGCAGTTTTTGGGTTGCAGCCCATATACATCGTCGGTTCAGGGTCACAACAGTGTGCCCAACTTAGACAATATTTCTGGATAATGATTTTCATAATGAACAAACGAAACCAGTGATGGTACCGAAGCTAACGTTGGTTTCATCGTCTGAAATAGGAATGGAGTTTTTCATTGACTCTAGTTCCTGAATCCAGAATCACATAGAAAATATATTATATCCTGTGCATATAGAAAGTGCATTAGATTCAGATTCTGAGCACACGAGTGGACTTGAATGCACTCAGGTTTGTACTGAGTTGCAATTGTCCAAACTTGTTTCATTCTGGCATTACTACTTACTTTGTGGAATAGCATACAATGGTATAAGCCATCCACATATATATATTGACATCATACTTGTGGTTTCATACCATTTTGGCACATGAGATACTCGTGATTCGTTGAGGAATCGTGACTATTTGAAAACTCATTCTGGAATGTTTAGAAGTCGGTCGCCTTGTCCATAAGGCCACGAGGCCCTGGGAGAAGCCACGGCGGGACTCGAACCCGCAATCTACAGATGATTTCCAAGCGCACTAACCAACTGCGCTACACATCCTTCATTCTCATTCTGGAAAGTGACAGAAGTTTTAAATTAATGGTACATAGCCATCAACAAGTCACAAGCCTGTCGGCATTGAAATGACACATTAATCATTCATACCTCTTTAACATGACACGTCCCTGAGCGAGTGTAAGCCCCCGAAAAAAATAGACACCTTTGAGATATGTGAAGATGATTCATATGCACACATATCACTAGGCGATGCCATGTCCTAGTCACAATGAAATGGCATTCCGGACAGCCATTCATCAAGGACGGAAATACAGTTCGTAATAAGTTGTTGTCACTACAGGCACCGAATCTGTGAGCCGTTACGAGAGTAGAGAAATTATATTCATATTTTTTATTGAATCTCCATTAGCTTCAATACCAATGTTAGGGGGTGAAATCGGTGCGGGGATTTTCACTGTACGAGCCAGGTCGAATCATATATCGGCGTGTGGCGAAAAGGCTCCACGACGGGATTTGAACCCGTGACGTTCGCTTCTCTAGTGCGACGCTCTAACCAACTGAGCTACGCGGAGGATGATGATCCTTTCACGCATATCAGTGGTACTCGTACAGATCGGACTGTTACAGATCGATGATCGACTATGCGCGTGACATCAATGACGACGTACCAGCATCGCGACTGCGGGCGTCTGTCATCTTTCGATCCGCAACATGTCATATAAGTAATATATATACCCGGCAACCCAGAAAGAAACAACATGTGGGAGGCAGAGGTCACTCAAGCAGTACCACAGTCTAAGACGAGATAATAAAATAAGTTGGGGGTTTTATTATCGGACTCGGAAGCAAGTGTGCTGACATGGCACCTCATATCGAAGGGTGACATAGAGACTGGGGCTCCCGTCCCCAAGGGGGGGGTGGACGTCACTGTCTCCTTGAATGTGTACATTTAATAAGCGATTTTCTTGCCACCAGCTTTGATACATTCCTACTCTATTCTACGGCGCATGCCAATATATATAGCTTGCGGATATAGTCCAATGGCATGGCGGCCCAAAGCGATAGTATATACGCTTTCCGAATTGCGTACCAAGTTCGTGTACTCACATCCTTCCAACGCCCGAAAAAAGTGACTCCGCGATCAATTTGACACGCGTCGTAATAATCGGATCGGTTTGTGTGCGCAACGCGACCGCTGAGATGCGGTTGGATCTTTAGGGTATGTGGCCGGTGATAAACATATGCTCGATTAACTCATATAAATACTGTTAGAGATCGTCGATGCAGTCGTGTTTGTGGTACGTACGTCATCGAAGCTGCGCGAGATCGCGATCTGTGGCATATCAGAGACTCTAGAAGTATCCCTGAATGCTCACCGATGTCATCAATGGCTTCGCGTAGCTCGGTGGATAGAGCGACCGTGATTTAATCGGGGTGTCATGGGTTCGATCCCCGCCGCCGATACATTTTCGCCGCGATGGATAACGCTCGACCCATCTCGAACAGTGAAAATCCCCCTTACTATTTACGAAACTGTATGAAATAAAACCCTGATTTTTAAGGACATGTAACGCACTATACAGGTTAGCCTCTAACACACGTACATCGGAAATAGAGTCATATTTCATCATGGCGTTAAGCCATCAGAAATTTCTCCCATAAGCTGCATGCGCAGCTCGAGTAGATATATCGACATGAATTGGTTCCCGACAGGGAACCGACTTTGGGAGCGACGGCCTCCCCGCGCGCGATGGTGGTATCCGCGCGTGGGGCACTCCCGCCCCCGTGCGCGTGATGATGATGATATCCGCGCGCAACGCTATCTTCGTGGACTGAAAAGTGTGCTGCTAGGGGGAAGACATCCGCCCCCCGCCCAGACCGAAATTTATGCGGCTATGGGGGGGAAGGGGGGGGGTCAACCTGGTAAGGACGTTCCGCATCGCGCAACATTATTATTTTGTCTTATGGCATCCATCCTCGCCACATTCCTACGTTTTCGGAGTCAATGCCGCCTAATACCCTATTCCTGGACCGCCCTGTTCCCCTTGCCACTTCGCTACTCACTCCCCTCCCACCACCCAATCGACAGTGTGTTGGAATGAGGGTTCAGACTGATGGGTTCTGATTGTCACCGTAGCCGTTCAGTGTGTCGGCATCGTGCCGTTTCCGACTCGTGACACCGAGTGGCATATCATCGTTGCATACCCTAACCGAGACTGCTGATACAGGCGGCGAACTGCTTATTGCATTGCACTTTTCGCGGGATCGACGCGACGTGGAGAAATACCTCTCCAAGTTTAGCTAGCAGCATCTAACATGAAATGTTCGTCGAAGGGTTCGTTGTTGCAGTGATGATTATGGGTACCTGAACATACGCATGCCTTCGCTTTGCGAATGTTGTTGTGTTCTTGTGCCCCCGAACGACACGCCAGCCCGGCTGCACGCGTACGCGCGCGTTTGCATCTACCAGTCGGGAACGAAAATTTTTACTGAGATTGAGGACGATATGCAGCCAAAAGTGCGCACAGCGATATGTATTTTCTCTCATCGAATGTCACTGGATGCTTTTCTACGACCTCGTGGTCAAATCTCACTGAGTGGCGACACTGGGTAAAATATATTGTAGGTAACAATCCTGTCGTTTTGTACACGCTAAAATACCGTGTTTGGAACACGCGCTAAGTGCGTTGCGGTAAACCCGGGTTGATGTCCAATTGCCGGTAACACCCGCTGTAAGGGTGCAAACTTACCTCTAAGGCAGGCATCAATGTGCAAATATATGAAATATGATATTTGCAGGAGTGTTCGCTCATGAACACTTGTTGATATTACAACGAATACCAACGTCGGATATCAGATCTTTTAAGCTTCCTGCTTGAAGTTACTTACCAAGCACAGAGGTGGCTGCAATTCAAAGTGGAAGCGTGGTGGGTCCATAACCTGTTAGATATATAACAAATACCAATGATATATATATATATATATATGAAGTGATAAACCCTAGAATTGGGGTTTCGGAATCAGAACGGTACGCGTGTTGATATAAAAGATAGGCTACCTAAATACCGTAGCTGGGCTTTCGTACCTACGGGTGACGGTCGCCCAGACTACTAAAGGAGGTGACAGGTGACACTAATGGTGGTCACCGTGTCACACACATGATTCTTACGGCCCCTCGGCCGTGACGGATGACAACTCGTTGTCTGCCGTCACCATGCCGTAAGGATACCGTTCCATAACGGGATGCGTAACTCGTTCCAAGACTGATAAAAATCAGTATCCAATCCGTCACGAAGCAGTCGAGGAGCAATTATGGAGCGATACTGGGCATCCATACGGAATCCGGCGATAAAATCCGTCGTGGCAGCAAACGTGGCACGCATCTGCCCTCCGATTAAAACATATGCTACGGTCAACTTTGCTTTGGGAAATGCCATATGTTAAGTACATGACCCCCTCAGGATATGAATTTCTCGGCGTGGATATAACTGGCGATAAGAGACTGGAGATATCGAATGTCGAAAATTGTAGTTGATGTGGCGCAATGCAGTTCACATCTTCGATGCAGTACGTCAGACATTAGTCGGAGAGAACTCGGGATTATAAAGAAATTCATCTTAACCGTTCGGTGAAAACGTGTCAATTTCTCTACTTAATCGTGCGCATCCGCGAAAAAGGTTGAAGTGGTTTACGCCACATTTCTTGGGTGGCATTTGACTGCTTTCTCGGGACTCGCGTTTATATATTTTGTTGAGAGAATCTTCAAAGGGAGACGACAGACGCATACGTGATACTCGTACAATGCAAGTTACGCTTCCAATTTCCCCACTGACGAAACACTTTCCCCATTGTCGTATTACGGGTACAGATTCGATTTATTAAATATGCAATTTCGACTTACCGCGGAACGCTCTCTCTCTCTCTCTCTCTCACAGCGAGACCCTGTCCTGTCAAGTGAAGATCTTTAAGATTGTGTGCACATCTAAGTAACTTATGTGTATCTAATGTTATCACCTATTCCTGAGTCAGTGGGTATCCGCATCGTGCGCAATGATAACCCCGTTCGCTACTTGCGTGCCCAATGACCCCCTTCCATGCGCGGCTTCCCAGACCCCAGATTGTGCACGGATCTCGCGCGCGCAAAAAATATGTTGTTCCTAACGCACCTCTAAATAAGTATGCAAAGTTTTGGTGCTTCGTATTTATTTCTCAGACCGAAGTCCCGTAAGTCACTGTCCAGCTGCGTGAGATACAGGTCTGGCCCGTAAGTCACTGACCAGCTGCATGAGATACAGGTCTGAGCGGATACGAGCCAGCGTTGTGTTTTGATATATTTTTCGGCCGCACATGTGACGCAAGGTCGGACACGTCATGACTTTCGGAGATGGAAGTGACAATATAATTATTGTGTCGACTGGCGATGACGTCTTTGAAGAAACTTTTATATTTTGATTACATCGCGACTACTTTATTGGTGGAATTTAAAAGAGTACCACGCGACATCTCTTTATTGGTTATCAATACCACGTGCCAAATGACCCGGCGTACGTCCCGTCTCGTACCCGGTCTTCTATCCGGAAGGTAACCCGATACAAGACGGAACAATTGCGTGACGGGTATCTGATGTGTAACGGGATAAAAATCTGATTTATAACAGAAAATAAACGGATTTCCATCCATCGTGTGACGGAAGTAGCATCCCATATGCCAAACGGGCCGTAAGAATCATGTGCATCCAGCAAATGTTTCAAACTCAACCCAGAGAGCTATAAGGTACTAGGCACGGTCGATCTCAAAAAAGAGATCTCCGCTAGGCCATCTGACCGTAAGATCATGTATGCGCCATTGCTTTTCTTTTTGCATCCCAACATGCCATGCGATACCGGAATATCCTAGTTCACTAGATATCAGAGGGTCCCGAACTGTATAGATAAACTCTCTGCAGATAAATAAACCCTAAGCTAGATATACCCGGAACGGTCTCGCAACGGTCTCGGAAACTAGCCTACCTGTGACACAGCGTGTGTCACAGCACGAACCTATAGATCAGTCAGCAGTCCAGTGTTGGTCCTAGGGGTCTGTCATAGGGGCCTGCCTGTCAGGGCTGCCGATACAGATTTCAGCACACCACCCCAGCACTGTGGGTGGTGACTGGCTAGGAGAGTCAGAATGTCAAATCTCTAGGGCAGAAGCCAGGGTGACAAGTCCTAACTGCTAATCCAACTGCGCAATTCTGATAAACAAATTGGAATCCCTCTAACCAACACAAGAGAAAAACATACAGGCAATGCAAGTCCTGCTAAACTACTGAAAAGCTCTGTGCCAGTAAGTCAGATTGAAGAATTCAAAGGTGTCAAAGTAAAACCAGATTGAAGACCGCGTTGAGGTCAAAGTAGATCTCAGCACACCACCAGACAAGTGGTGTACTGCCAGAACCAGTAACATAACTACTCGGGGTCAAAGGTCAGAGGAGCACCTTCACCACATCGACCACCGTAGTAGCCCGCCGTAGCACGGCGGAGCAATACGGGGCGGCCAAAGTGTAAGGTGTCGGTCACTGGAAAATCATTCGCCAGAGAATTTGACGGAGTCGGTGTTGCTGATTCGTCGATCACGGGAGGCTGCACTGCACCGGGGTGCTGCCAAGTGCCGCCCGACGGTGGGGCCTCGTCATCTGAAGACGATGCCGGCGACAGCGGAGGACCGTCCTCAAATAACATAGCAGGTGGTGGCGGCCCGGGATGCCATGGCACCGGAGCCATATAGAGGCCCTGCCGCCTCTGTTCCCGCCGGTGGAGACGAGGTGGAATAGCACACCGCACCGGAACAAGCGACGGTGCCTCCTCTCCCCTGCACAGCACAGGCTGCGGCGCAGCCCGACCCGATACCTGCACAGGGCCGATGTCATTGGCCACCGTATAGGTGGCAGCTCCCACTCCCATGACAGAAATCAAGAGAATGAAGGAAAGTAGAAACGGCATCCCCCATAAGCCCGCGTGGGCGGGGAAGCCCCACGGAGGCGTTCCACAGCCGTGGCTGCGGGGAGCACCGTCATGCCAATCTCCCAGAGCACCACCAGAGTGAGGCGCTCGGGCTGCGGGCGTCGACGAGTGATTTGCCGAGATTGTCGAAGCCCTCGGCTTCACGACGAAGCTGCCGTCGGCGAGGTCCTCGTAATCGTCCGTGTCGTAACCCGTGAGATCAACCTGTCCGATGGCGGCGTGGTTCACGGTCTGAACGAACCCAGCGAACTCACCGTCCGCGTCCGCTGTGGTGGTCACCCGCGCCGATTGAAGTGGCGCGGGCTTCACATCCTTTCCCTGCGAGACAGGCATAGCAGGGGCCGGCACGGCGGATGCCGATGCCGCCGCACCACCTGCCGGAACCTGCTCCTCCGGTGTGGCCACCGCTGCGGCGGGTCCGCACACCAGAGCCGAAGCCTCCTGCCCGATGCCGGCAGGAGGCGGGAAAGATGCGTGGGTGTAATGTACCTGCGGGTTGGCCGCGGAGTGGACCTCCGCGGCAAGATCGTCGAGCCGGCGGAGAATGTCATCTCCCTCGGAAGCCGGCTGCTGCTCCACGGTGAAGCCGTAGGCGGACACGTCGATGCCGCCCACCGCTCCCGCACAAAGCACCGCGGGCGGCCCGTACGCGGCTGCCGCACGTGCGAAGGACTCCGCCCCGTCATCCGCCGCCTGCTGGAACAATGCACACATGGCGAGCGCGTGCACCCCCTCTGCGTCCTCCTCGTCGATGGGAACGCAGAATGCCGCGGCAGAGGTGGGCGGGTGTTGGCGCCCGCCCAACGGGCAGTCGCGGTAAAAGTGATACGCCTCACCTTTTCCTGCCTTCTTGCACCTACCGCAGAACGGCTTCGCCCGTTGATCGTCGCGGTCGAATCCCACCGGTGGGGCCTTGTGGGTCCCCACACGGAATCCTCGCGGCTGCTGCCCCCGCTGCTGCTGCTGCCGCTGCTGCACCCGCTCCCGCTGTTGACGCACAACCGGAGCGGCCTCACCGTGTTGCCGCTGCACGAGCTCCTTGAGCTCCGTGATCTTCTGCAGCAGTGCGTCGTACTCGCTGCTAGACAGGTGCGCGGAGATGCCGTCCGCGCCAGAAGCCGCCTTCCCCCCGCCCGTCTGTGCCCAAGCCTGGTAAATTCCCACAACCATGGAACGAAGCGAAACTAGTGACACATGAGTCAAGTCAGCGGCCATGGGATAGCGGACCTTCACCGCAGCGTAGAACACGGGGTTCAGTCGGGTGTAGAGGGATAACTTCCTCGTGGCCTCGGTCGGTGTCCAGTCGGAAGCTCGGTTATCCCGCACCAAACGTTGCTCCTTAGCCAAGATCGGCTGCGGGTCAACGTTTGCGGGATGACGCAACGCGGGCGTGCTCCTCCTGTTGCGACTCTCGTAGCGCCACTGGAACACAACCCTTGATGATGTCGACAAGGGCTCGCCGTCCATCTCGGTCAGTCGAAGAATCGGTACCAGTCAAGTCAGCCAGACAAACGCGTTGCTGTGCTTCTCAATCACCAGGGCAGGAACGTCGTAGAGAAGCCCATTCACCCTGTTGACCACGGGTGCCAGAGGGTCGTCGAGGTCAAAGGCACGTAGCTCCAGACCAGCCGACTGAAACTCCGTACGCAGCTGCACCACCAGGTCGGACAGAAGGCCAGCGTCGTCCGTACCGCGAAAATGATGTTTCTTGTCGCCAAGAATATCCTCACGGATACTCTTGGCCCAAGCTCGATGCAGTCGCGTCTTGTAGATCTCGTCGACGAGCTTGGACTGCTCCTGCAGGTAACGTCTGACGGCCACGTCCGCGTCTTCGTTCGATGCAGGGTTGGGGGTAGGAACAGAAGGCGTAGCCGCCGTTGGTGTGTTCCGTACCCCGTCGATCAACCTCAGAGAGGCGTCGATGTCGCTGTCCCTCGTGAGGGACTTCTTGGATCTCGTAGTAATTCCCATCTCTAGAAAAGCCCGAGGGGAGGCGGTACGCTGCAGCACGTTTGGGTAGGGTCGCGGGGAAAATGCGACGTCACAGATACGGACGGAACGGTCGAGCCATGCAAGCGAGGGGCAAAGGAAGATGTCGTCGAAGTCAAAGGTGCCAAGGTCACCAGCCCAAAATTCGGTAGCAAGCGGGATCAGAGCGTGCAGAAAACCGTTAATGAACATTGCGACGACGAAACCCGATCCAAGCCGGTACCCCATAGCTGCGGCTCAAACCCGCTCACCGCAAGCTGCCCATCTCATAATTCCCACTGATGCCCAAACGCGCGAACGCGCACCACCTCTCCGAGCGGCCGTTTAGCCAATCATGGCCAAAATAGCAAGTGGAATAAAGCGTGGATGGGGCCACGACCTACCGGAATATCCTAGTTCACTAGATATCAGAGGGTCCCGAACTGTATAGATAAACTCTCTGCAGATAAATAAACCCTAAGCTAGATATACCCGGAACGGTCTCGCAACGGCGGTCTCGGAAACTAGCATACCTGTGACACAGCGTGTGTCACAGCACGAACCTATAGATCCGTCAGCAGTCCAGTGTTGGCCCTAGGGGTCTGCCATAGGGGACTGCTTGTCAGGGCTGCCTATGCAGATTCCAGCATGCGATAACGCATGGGTGGCGTCGCGGTAAATGTACGCGACTGCAGTGGCACTGTCATCGTTAGCGTCCGGCGATCCTGAGATCGGAAGTTCGTCTGTGTTGGGATTCGCGCTTTGCTGTTGCTGATTAAGTAAGGTCAGGTAATTTGGTCAGGTTCCAAATCATAAGGAGCAGAGGTACGTGTCCATACCATGTCACTTCATGTGTTCAACCATCTGCTGACTGCAACTGCCAATCAGTTGGAATCTGTCATCAGTACTCATATGTATCCGTCTGTCAACTCCCTAGTCTCTCATTTGAATAATCGCAGATCTGTTGATGTGGCAGTAACTGAGGTCCTCCTAGTTTCCCACCATTTCTCTGGAGCCTGATATGCTGTAGGTGCATATATCCCAATGTCATACTAAGGCTTTGAATTTTGTCAGACACACCTGTCATGCCTCTCGGGTCATAATAGTGACTGCCGTCATTATTCTTGTCACTCGTCACTCTGACACGTTTGTCCCTTGTACTGACTCGTGTTCTACCCTAGTACACCCGTAGCATAGCCGGCGAAGAACCGAAGATCGGGGAATGATTCTGCAAGGGACAAACCCCCGTCGCGCGTTGCGGCTAATGTTAGGGTCTTGAAATCGGTGCGGGGATCGTTTCACTGTTTGACACGAGCCGGGTCAAATCATATAACATATATCGTCGTGGGGCGAAAATTTTCGACGGGATTTGAACCCGTGACGTTCGCTTCTCTAGTGCGACGCTCTGACCAACTGAGCTACGCGAAGCTAATGATGATATTTTCGCGCATTTCAGTGGTACTCGTACACCTCAGACGATTACAGATCGAAGATGAAACGTGGCATCGACGATGAGGTACCAACATCGCGACTGCGGGCATCCGTATTCTTTCGGTCCGTAACAACCATCACGTTCATCAACAAACAAATATTCCAAAACAAGAGTGGCTCGCAGTACCGTTTCACACGGACCTGCGTAGGTTTCATTTGAGAGTCAAATGCGACACAGTGAGGGATGCCAACAACATAAACCGCGGAGCGTTCCCGCAATTCCTGTAAAACAGTCTGTCCGAAAGATTGTGCACCCTATCCGGGCGAAACCAACAAATGTCAGTCCATGAACAACAACGCACGCCAAGCGCGAGTTCGTGACTTGTCCCACGTGTTACAATACGTCCACGACACCGGCGCGAGCGCGAGTCCGCACGAGACAACGATGGACGATTTCACATCGATCGCCGCATCGCGATATCATATCACTCAATGCGAGCACACTTTCCGCATGCCACACAAACTGGATAGGTATGATGCATTGTTGTTACAAATATTTCATGTCATCAAAATATAATCCCAAAATCTGCATTACAAGCACACACATGTTTTTGCAAATTTCGTTTTCGCACAAATTTAAGTTACATCAAACGCAATAGCATAATGTTCACATTCCCAAAACCCTTTTTTTCCAATCATCTCCAAACTTTGGGTATCCCTTTTCCCTTAGTGCAGAAGCGATCACGATGGATAGTACGAGGCATCTTGAGGCCTTAGACTTGTTTGACAGCAACCTAGCAATCATTTTATCGCATCAGATATGCAAGCGCACCCGGCTGCAAGTGCGAAGGGGGCACGCAGCTCGGAGGGTTCTGGTGCCAAACACTCTAGGCTAGGGCTCGTGGAACAAGTGCGCAGAGGGGTCGTGACATGCAACTATCGGGTAGAGAAATAAGAGGGATCATTAAATTTATGAACCTCCGAAACTGACGACTAACTACTATAAAGAGGTTTTGCAAGGTAACTCACCGACTTGGAAACCGAGATACTTGTCAACATGGAGCGGGTGATATGTGAAGCAGGAACGTGCCGTGGGTATGCACGTGTTCAATACCGATCATGTTCAGATTGAGCTGCAAGTCGACGTATTCCACACAATTATTGTCTCAACACGTGTTGTTTCCTTCAGATGTCGAAAGTGCACGGGTTTCAAGTCAGACTGCTGGACCTAATATCTCTATATTCTCCTACTGTAGGACAGTTAGTCTAATTACCGGTCATCTTCTGCGTGTGCGCTTCAGTTGCAGCTCTCGCACATACGCGCAAGCTTCGTGGAACTCTCCCAACGTGTCTCCTCAGCATTACACTGTTACAACTCCCCACTCTGCGGTGTGTAGGCAACCTAGAACTCATTCAACTTGTTTGAAAGGTGTCCTCGATATCGAGGCCGTATCGACACCTTCTACCCGCATGAGCTTAGTCGAAGTTAAACGATATGGCGCGTGCACTGCACCAACAGGATAAAGCTTGGCATCGCCTGGTTTCATGACATAGCTATGTATTTTCTCCACCTCGCCCGGTTTGTCGCCTTGAGGGGGCTTTACTATTCGCCAATCAGACATTGTAGTTTCGCCAATAGCTTGGCCGTATATAGCCCAAGTTGATCCATGATCATGAGGAGGACTCTGTTTCTCGCCTTCGAAGCTATGCACGCAGATGCAAAACCCTAATTCCGAGTCTCGATATATCACCTCACGTTCTTTCCTCGCTGTCTCTAAGTACGTCTGAACAAACATTTTATCACGCAACGCTGTTTTCACCAGTGAACAGACTTGCTCTTGCCCCGTGATGCCTGGATTGTCTTTTAAGGCTATCTTACAATCAGCCACAAACTGTTTCAACGCATAGCCGCTCTTATCGCTCAAAGATCTGGTAACGGTGGCAACTCCGAGATGTGCATAAATACCGGGCAACGAAGTATCACGCAATAAAGAAGATTCACAGTTAAGGTTGTGTTTCCGTTGGAAATGCTGCGGAGAGCACAAGTTGGTTCTGCGAGGCCATGCGGTGTTGCCCTTAGGGTTTGAAATGCTGTTCAAGGACGTATAAGGACACACAAGGCGAGGCGGCCGAAGAGCCAAGAATTTGAGCATCTAAACAGCGTGAGGAAATCGTACGGAGTTGGTGGTTGCGTAACAGCCTCTGAAGTTCGCTTTACTTCGTTGAAACATGCATTCAACGTCGCGGTTTTGCTTTGCGAAAGTGAAAATGTCATAAGTGTGTTTATCTGTTCGGTGTTGTTGTGACAACTTCATAATAATGATAATCGATTCTGATACTGCAAACTCATACAGGACTGTACCGTAAGAGGAATGCATACGACAATCTGGATCTATCGTATGGATTGGAATATATCTAAATAGCCAGATATGATATGATTCCTCGTCAGCGTCATCGTCATCCGAACGTTAGAGCTGCACAACTTAAACTGGTCCGTTCATTTTTAACAGTGGTAATTTTCCGTATCCGACAGTCCATATACGATTTCATGAATCGAAGTACGATCCAGTCCTTTGTCGCTCCCCAGGAATCTCTTAGGACCTTCCGATGTTCCCAATCTAAAAACCTTGGACGGCTCAACTTTAGTTGGGTACCCCTACCGATGTACCGAACGTCATTATTACCGTATTTACCCCCTACTGTGACACCCCTTCAGTCCTCTGCGAGACTGTGACACAACAAGAAAGATTCACGGATTATTAAAAAGCTGGACATGGTCTCCGCAGAGTCAGCAAATCTAATGATAAAAATTATGCTGACTCCCCGGAGACCATGTCAAGCACAATAATGATCGTTAGATTATGCTGACTCTGCGGAGACCATGTTTAATGTTTTCCGGTTTTATCATATAAAAGATGAAGATGTACATGTAGCAGCGAAGTGTCCTAATTAGGGTCCAAGAGCGAATAGGGCAACTCGATGGAAGCCTGTTTTATAGCAGGATGCAGCAAACCTCTCAAAAGAATACGCAGTCGTCTGTCTTGAGTATCCGCAAGCCCAGACTCGAATGCAACATGCTAAACGACTTGCGACTTAGCCATATTGCGCCGACGCCGGCCTGGCTCGGTGTCAGAAGCACCTCTCTTTCTGCCCATCTTGTGCCTCCTCTGTTTCAGCGACGCGCTGCGTTCGTGGCTGCAAAGATATCGAGTAATGCAAGTGGCAAGGTCGCAGGCTTCAACCGAGATAGCTTCCGAGTGCCAGTAACAAGACTTGAAGTTCTGAATTCGGGGAATCAGCTGGGTGCAAGTGGAGAAGTCAAGGAAGATGGGGGGGGAGTCGGGGAAGAGAAGATGACTAAGGAGAGGCGAGCGAATACGAAGGCGGAAACGACTAACGGCAATTTACTAGATATTGATAAGAAGAAGAAGAGCATGAGGGGGAAGAAGAAGAAGAAGAGCTCTAAACGGCACCCTCCAATTTCGACGGTCTCGTCAGGGACTTATCTGTCTGCGGAAGTGCAGAAACCCCTGCGCAAACTCAAGAAGCTGGCGCGAGGGGATCTTAGAGACGTGGAAACTGTTCATGATTTACGAGTTGGTCTTCGCCGAATGCGGGCGGCGCTTCGAGATTTGAGTTTTGTATTGACTGTACCAGAACAAGCTAAACCGGAGCGAATCTCGAAAACACTTCGGCATCTGGGGTCATATCGCGATTATGACGTTGTCATAGATCTCCTGACACAAATATCGCTCACTGCTAAGATTCCGAAATCCGAAAGCAAAGTTCTTCAGGTATGTACAATGCTCTCGCACGTTCCTGACGTTTATCATATTATGTATATCGCCACTACTGTGTTTTGATATAGCCTATATCAAGTGGGCCGTTGAAGCTTTGGGTGGCTGTATGTTCTATTGAAATTATTTCCTAAGTGTGAGGATGCTTCGATATTTTGTGTCACAATCTTTTGCAAGCAAGCCCCACCACCACAGCTTGTTTCCCGATTCTTTCGCTGAAGTTTCGATATTCATCGTAAAACGCGTTCCTCATCGTGCAGGGGAGACTAGATGATTTGAAAAGCAGACAGCTCCAGGTGATGAAAAAAATGTGCGTATTTTCTCCATCTTACCGGGCAGTACATCTTAATGCTTTGGGTCACTTGTCACCTTTCTCAACGCAGCTGCTATTGTTGTCGGAGCAAATTGCCTTTCGAGGCTTCATGAAGTGCATTTTCATTCGATATATTGTGCATCAACGGACGTCGACTATATATATATATATAGATATAACTAATTATATATATATATATATATTGATTGATTGATTGGCTAACGAATAGTTGCATTATACGCAATAAGTTCAGACATGTTCGCTTGCAGGCCCATAAAATCAACAGCGCAAAATGCGATGTCGGTCTTGCTCGCTATCGAGAAGTGGCACAAAAGTCCGAGATTATGTGGCGTTGACAAAGATGTGCGTCCGGTCGTTCTGGTAAGTTTTGCAGTCATCGTGACCGAAAGTTAGGCCCATATCTGAGCGAGTATGGGTTGGTATAAGCTTGGGAGACGTTGCGGTGCCCCGCAATTGTTGACATCGAGCGATAGCCACTTTAGCAGAGGCACCATTTCTGTGAAACAGGTTTTTCCTCAAGTGGCTCCAAAATACTATTTTTGTTGAACTCAAGAGATATTTTTGTACTCCCGTACGACGCGTGGATCAGGTGGCCCCACATCTCTTGAGCGCAAAAGTGAACACAGTGTTCCTGCACGACGGGTGGTTCGTGGAGGTCCCCAAGCCGCTCACTCCGGAAACCGCGAAGCTGCTGGAGGACGATATCAATGAATATCAAATAGGTATTCCCCGTTTGCACGACTATATATTGTGTCGGTTGGTTCATCAATTAAACCCCAACGCTGACCATCCCGTGACCGGATTTTTTCTATCGCAAATTATTATCCCACTTATTCAAATGTTTGTGCTGCGCTGTGACTTACGACTAGGACTAGCGACCGCCTAACCTGCTCATAGACACTTGTATCGATGACCTTTGAACCACACAAACTGACTCAGGACCATTCATGACCGGTGCACTCTCAGGACTATACAAAGATGCCCTTGCCAATTTTCTTTTGAAGAATTTTCAAACGGGATCCTCAGAGAAGAGGCCGGCGCCTTGCTTCAAATTAATCGATGTGCCCTCGCCACAAAACTGTCAATCAATAGAAAATTACAGAGTCTATTGAGATGCTCTATGTACCCATGCCGGGGATCAAAGACTGTCGGAAACACTTTTAGACGATTGCACGGATTCTCTGGAACTCTGTGAAGTGGGACCCCCAGCGCTGCACTGAGCCATCTGCCCGCGTCTACGTATGTTCCGTATGTGCCTACTGACTCGGCCTGTCAAGGTCGGCTATCGGCTTGCCCTCGCCTGGGTTCTCCTCCGGATCGCTCGAGCAAAGTCCAAGCAGCCAGGTCTCTGCTGCCAAGTGCAACTGCACAAGCAGCGCACCTTCCCTCGGCCTGCCGAGCGTCTCGAACTGACCCAGTAGGATTCGGTGGTTGGATCTTTGGGCTCTCCTTGCGTGGTACCATCCCACGGCTGCTCTCGCATTCCTTTCTCCTCTATTATGGCATCGGTTGTGCTAGGTCCGGTTGGCGTTCCTCACACGATCGGCCGACCCTACTCGGTTTGCGAACGCCACGTCCCGTGCCAGTTTTTCAGCAGACACTAAGTCGCATGCACAAGTCTCGGAGTGCAAACAGATAATGTGAAGCTGGTGATGTGTAACAGGGCTCCGGCGCCACCCGGCGCATAACGAGGAGGAGGTCTTACATGCTCTCAGAAAAGAAGTAAAGGTGACCATTGCCTTCTTGGACATAGGAAGTGGAATAGCGAGGATGTGGGAACATTACACAGAGAGTGCGGCTGTCACCTGCAGTGCAGTTGCCTGTGGCGTGGATGTCACGGCGGAAGCGCTAGGACCCGGTGCAGCATCCTGCATCACGGTGTTCGAGGCGTCTCAGACCCATGAGAAGGTGGCCTTGATTTAGTGCACGCGAGGGTTGCGATTTCAAGCCACCTCCCTGGCTGGTGCAAGGTGAAACTGATAAATTACTGGCATGAGAAGGTGGCCTTGATTTAATGCACGCGAGGGTTGCGATCTCAAGCCACCTCCCCTGGCTGGTGCAAGGTGAAACTGATAGATTACTGGCACTGTCGGCATGCCACCTGGGTGCACACAGTCAGCGACCTTTCCGCGCAATTGACCTTCGCTTTGCATGCAGGGGCTTCGCTATTTAATGGAATTTTTCAAAGCTTTGTATCCGGATAACCGTGCTTATGATGAGTATCTCTCCTCCGTGGTCGAGCTCAATTCCGCTATGGGTATGATTCTATATTCTCCAAAGCATGCAGATTAGTGTTTAGCATGCTACTCAAGCTGGGAGAAATCAGGAAGATGAATCGGTTTCTCTTTGCCACATTATTTTTGGGACTAGTTATGTGAAATGCAAGGTTACAAGTTGTGTCAAGAGATCAACACCCCTATCAACATTCTGTAGATATTTTCATTTTCATCATTGCAACTGGGATCGTTTGTAGAACTGCGCTTATGTTGCGCAGACGCCCTTGATTTGCTATATCCGTCTACAGGTGATTTGCAAGATGTGCATACATTGCACACCTTCATTGATGACGATAAATGGCTGCAAAAAGAAGTTCCAGTTTTCTCGAAAGCAGTAGCATCCTATACTGCAACGAAATGGGCAAAGTGGTTAGTGTTGCGCAGGAGTTGCACAAGTGTTGAATATCGGGCGTCGATGATGGATGCTATGCTATACCCACACACTTATCACAGAACTCCTGACCCCACAAGCGCCGAGTACGAAATTTAGCATGCGTGCATACAAACAGTCTGCTCCCGTATCACGGAAATTATGATATGCAATACGTGAGATCTGGGAAGCAATTAGATGCAGTGTTAAATCACGATGCATAGTCGATGTCAGGACGGCAACAATGTATAGTCTCTTATTTAGATAAATGGGCAGAATCATGCAGTCCCCTAAAAATGGATACGATACCGAATGCACAGTGAATAATCCGAGGTGCACTAAAACATGCTCCTTGTGAGTTGCAGGCTCGGTAAAGGCACTCTTTGGAAAACTGTTTTGGTCAAATGAATGATTTCGCGTTGTTGGGGCGTTCGGCCTAAGTATGGGTTCACAAAATGTTATTCGTTCAAGAAACTATTAATCTGAAGGCACAGTGCTCGCAAATGTAATGCTGTTAATCAAAAGCACGAAGGGATGCGTTGGAACAACCCAAGGATGTTTACGGAAATTTACTGTGTCGTCTGTAACGGCGAGTCCCGTACGACACAGGTACTCGACTTTTAGACATTTTGAGATCCCGCAGTCGTGTGCGCTTGCAGCGGAATCGACGCATCCGTGTGATTGCAGCACCGCTTACCGAAAAATACTGCGAAATTTGCCCAACTATATAATTTCTTCATGCCATGAGACAAACCTGATGGAATATATTAAAGTTGCTGAATATTGAGTGGATGTCTACTCGTGGGAGCTGCCATGCATAGCAGTGCTCCAGTAGGTCGCAACGTTGCAACACAGGCAATAACTTGTGCGAAACGGACACATTAAAAATCTCAGATACAGTACCCGAGACGGATGTGTACTCTGAGATGCATGGCTCTAGACGCTCTGATTATAGATGAGCTGAAATGGAAGCCGTCTTTACCGTGTCTACATTATTGATGTTAATTGCTGAAATCTGGTGCAATAAACCAGGCTCATTTTTTTGTTGACTGGCCGAGAACAAAGACGCTGCAATTCACTGTTTGAATAATGTGACTCCCAAATCGAGATGTGGGAACCACTTGTAACTTGCCAACTGGAAAGTCACTTTAGATGTGAGTAACAGCACAGCCACATACGCGATTAAATACCGCGTTCCCGAGGGCTGTTCTAGAGGGGCCGATAATCGACGAAACTATCAGTGATGAACTCAGTGCAAGGTGGTCGATTTGGTATGGCGTTCGAGTGTTCCTGCTATTTCTAATGCATCATGTGATTATGATTCGACTAGACTATGCCATGCGAACGCATCATGCAAGACGCTCAAATAACAATAAGTTATCAATTCATCGATAACTGAAATAATAGAAGCCCAGCGCTCCCAAGAATGATCACATCGTTAAGCAACAAGCCGCACGCCTCAAATGCAAACTTTGGAGCGAAACGTGCCCAAACCTGCGCACTCCCCTCACCACATCAATCGCAGAAATGCTATATGCTGCACGCATCGTTTGGCACTCCGCATAGCTTCTCAAAAGAATTCTCCCCAAAGCATGCCGTGTTGCACAGGCCACCATCTAGTGCCGCACACCACATACGTAGCTTTGCATCCATGGTTGTGGCTAATATATTTAGTTCCGGGAAGAGTGAACGCACCATCAAATGCCGACGCTCCATGGCAACAAATACAGTGATGACGGTCGTGTCCAATCCTCGAAGAAACATCCCCGCAAGGTACATTCCCCACAGCCTGCGCATCCCCCGACATCGCACATCTTACATTCCACGTAGCCTGGCAGCCCCTCCCCCAATTGGGCCGAGTGTGGACTTCGGTCCTCTTAAGGAGACCTCCCGGACATTACTACGCCACACCCTGATACCTTCATGCCATGGCGTCATTGGCACCCTGGCGAGATTCGCCAGACTGTCTGATGGCTTCATTGCACCTTCATCGCGCACACTGTCACATGATCAATGCTAGCTGGTGGCCTATGACATCCCAGGAGAGAGCAGCTGCCATCTAATTGCACTTCGCCCGTGTTCAGCATGGTCTGGCAGGGCATGGCGGGCGAAGTGCATCCTGCCTCCTCAGAAACTGCGAATTCTGCACGGATTTGTACATCTGGATGGTGGTCGTCTCCCCCGCGTCCGTTGTGGCCGTGATACAGCTATCAGAACTCCGTACACCTTCAGGCACCTTCGAATGCGAGAGTGGTCCTCTTTTGCCATACGCGACCCCCAGCAGAGGCAACGCGAGTACCAGCAACACGTCAAATGCCCACGTGTTGAGAGCCAGCAGCGCCCCCTGAAAAAGGCCAGTGCACAAACCCGACGTAACTCAATAAAATACATAAGATGATCTCAAGCCGAGGGTGTCCATACTTGGCACGCAGGACTCCCTGCCGATGAAATCACATGACATGCCCGGTCCATGCCGTATATCAGATGCCACACATCATACGCCGCATATAGCATGCGATGCCTGCATTGCAAGCTTCAAGTGCAGATTTGCTTTGGTTCCCAGCTGAGTGTACTCTACCACTCATCCCCTCCTCAGCATCGAAGCATGTTTACATCATCGCGTGCTTCATTGCCGCACTGTCATATGAACCACTAAGGATAGGCAGAAGGTCGGGCGGGCTGCTTCATTCATAGCCGACTGTGCGCTGCCATTCATGATCTGCGCAGCTGGCATCGTGTCTCCGCATCGTGTCGGTGAGATGGAAGCAGCGCTGTGCCCAAGAAGCGGCAAGCGGCAAGAAGCGGCCGCCTCACCTGGCGCAAGAAGTGAAACTCCTGAAACCCAATCATGGCCGAGCTGAAGTGCAAGGCATTGAAGCGACATGCATGCCCCGATGCGAAAAAGAGCTGCATTGCCTGCATCCGCCACGTGACTGCCTGCACGTCCTCGCTCCCCATCCCCCTCCAGTGACTGCCCTCTCAAAAGATAATGGAGCAACGTTGCTGCTGCATGAAAAGAGGCTGTGCGGAGTTGCCATAATTTAGAGTTAAAGGTTCAGGACGTGCTTCTTCCCGTTGTGGGTGTCTTTGCTGATCAAAATTTCCGCCCTGCAGCATGAGCCGAGCCGAGCAGAGCGGGGCGGAGTTGAGTGGAGCGGAGCCAAACCGAGCCAAGAACAGAAACACCAGCGCCGCGCGGGCTACACAAGCAATGCACAGCTCGATGACTTCAACACCCGGGTGACATCCTCTGGAAACCCTCGGCCGTCGGTTCTGAGAGGACTCGTCGTGACCTACACTGTGGGGGCGCGGATGTGACGGCGAGGCCTGACCTGCCACCAAAGTTCCCAGGAAGGGTTGCATGTTGCGGAGAGGGAGGCGGAATGGCGCACGCCACGCATGCTGAGGGACGCCTGCGCTGCACACATCAGCACCTGCAGGCCGCAACACACCGCGCACCCGCGTCCTCTCGCAAGCGCCTGCGACGATCACCGCCTGGATATGCAATGACGCGAGTGACATATCAGATCTGAGTGGTGCCCACGAGACAGCTGGCAGAGCATTGCATGCCCTGCTCGCAGCCGTGATTCATCGATGGCACCCCACAGCGCAGGGCGCAAGAGCACGCACCACCAGAGCACCACGTGGCGGGACAATGAGGCACACAATGCCCGCCACTGCGCCCATCACGCAGCGCGTCCTCCATGCGAGCGTCGCCTCATCGAGCGTGCACAGCCCCTTCGCCGCTGCCACGTCCGCAATCTGCGCTGGTTCTTGCACAGTTGCCCCCCCCTTGCCCCCCAAGAGTGCGTCCGCAGGTGCAGACCGCCGCTCCCCGCACATCGCCTTCCGTCCAAAGATCGCCTCCAGTACCACTAAGCACACGGCCAGAGCAGCGAGAGCGTACGCCATCTGCGGGAACCTCGCAGCTATCGCCTCTGGGGCCGCACCCCGCCAGACCTGCATCCCACTCCAAAGCCAGAGGACGCTGTTATAGAAGCGCAACGTGGCCTCCATGTTCCACAACGAATCGCCGCACCAGCTTACATGGAAGTGCGGCCCGACGGACCGCAGCCCTGGGCAGAAAGGCAGCGCCGCCTCGGAAGATATCGCAGCTTGCACTCACAAATCTTAACGCTGCCCTGCGACTCGGAAGATATCGCAGCTTGCACTCACAAATCTTAACGCTGCCCTGAGACTCGGATCTGGCGCTTTCGTGCTGAGCGGACTTGGGTCTTTCCTTGCACCCAATCACGCGGTCAACACCGACGACCGTTGGATTTTGATGATCCAATGGTTAGCTTGCGGAAGATGGTTTGACGCATCTAGGCTGATTTAAGATGATGCTGCCCTTTTGAAAGATTTCCAATGGACGTACTGGGGCAAATTCTATCACCGATCAATGAAAGCATCGCAAGCAGGGTCAAGATCAGGTCGATTGCGACTGGTCTCGCTGACATCGATTGAAGGACGTCACTTGCGTGAATATAATATACCGCGACAACGGATCACAGTTACACATCACACCCACAGATTACAGTTCGCCATTTATCAAGTGGCACACCCCTCGGCTCGCGTCTCACAGACCCTCGTGCGCCATGGTGCAGGCAGCATGCCAGGGAACCAGGCGAGGAGGGCGCAACATGTCGAGGCAGCGCCGCGGAGAAGTCGATCATAGCCCAGTACAGCGCTACCATTAAGAACTCTGCAGAATCCCCGCCGTCCAAACTGCATTCAGACTGCATCTTGAAAACTGTGCTCTTCGGTGCACTCACTCGTGATTAAATCTGCACCGTCAGTTTGACTGCACGATCTGTGCTAGGATTCAACGTGCACGAAGCTGCAGACAAACCCATATTCAGCACTGCCACAAATTCTCATAGCGACCAACTAAACGGGATTCCTGATCATCCCTCGGTGACTGCTAGGCGCTGTTTTCAACTGGCTCTGCTTTGCGTGTGCTGGTGAATGTGTTGCTTGGGCGATGTGGATTTGTCGTGCAGTGAATGTGGGATGCAGCAACAGAAACAAAACCAAAACTCCATTGCAATATGAGAAAACTCCATTGCAATATGAGAAAACTCCATTGCAATATGAGAAAACTCCATTGCAATATGAGAAAACTCCATTGCAATATGAGAAAACTCCATTGCAATAAGACAAAACTCCATTGCAATATGACAAAACTCCATTGTAGTATGACAAAACTCCATTGTAGTATGACAAATCTGGACAGCACAGGCGCTCGTCTCGAAGCACTCATCTCGAGGCACTCGTCTTGAAGAAGTACAGGAAAATCTCCAAACTTTCATGAGAACCATGACACAATTCGCGATTCTGATGGGCGGATTCTCATCGCTCTGCTAACTTTTAGTTATTCTGCCTTCTGTCTTTCGGGATCACTGCCTGTATTTCTGTGTTTCGTCATACCTTATGCTATTACATCAGAGAGTGTGCTGTTTGCTACTTTCGAAAAAATTGCTCAAAAGTTCGTGATTTCTTGCTAGCATCGGACGCTACAGCGGCCATCGTCTCTGCTGCGCGAGCAACTTGTTCGAACAATCCCGGTTCGTCCACTTCAGACTTAGGGACAGTGTCTTCCTCATCGGAATCGGAATCGAAGTCAGAAGCTGCACAGTCCGATTCCGATTCCGATGAGGAAGACACTGTCCCTAAACCTATCACTGAAGTGGACAAACCGGGATTGTTCGAACAAGTTACTCGCGCAGCAGAGACGATGGCCGCTGTAGTGTCCGATGCTAACAAGAAATCACGAACTTTTGAGAAGTTTCCGGGTAAGCTTAAGGAGCCCGGGCCTCGAGCACGCCGATGTGCCATGTGCCAGTTTCGCCCTAACAGCAGCTGCGTTCCGAGCTCAACTTCCAGGGAGGTATCGGGCAGCCGCCTCCGCTCAAAGTGAGCTAAAAGCAGCACAGCTACCTGCTGTCAGCAGCAGTTTAAGTGCCCGGCCCATCCATCTCGTAGGCGCTGCTTCGCCTCCTGCATCGCCCGCCCGGCACCTCTCGTCTGTGATGACCCCTGCCTGAACGACAAGTCCGATGAGCGGCGAGCCTCGCGGGTGGCGCTCCAATCCACCGCAGCAGGCGCGCAAACCTGCTGGATCGATTTCTCAGAAACGGCGTGGCGCGTTTCATATTTTGATGCGGCAGCGATGCCAGATGCTCCATTCTGCGCCGCTGCATGGCCCCGTGGATGCCTCGATGAGGCGCCATGGCCACGATCGATGGGCCCCAGACGGTGCTCTAGCCCCTAGAAACGGAATCTGGAAACCGTGAACAAGGCGCGTTACAGAGGGAGACACCGTGTCACACTGCCACAGGTAGGAGGGCGGGCGGACCACGGAGTAGAAAATTGGCAATGAGCATCAAAGGACCGTATTTGAATGTCGCAGCGTCCGCCGCCGCGCTCACCAGGCTGAAGGCCGAGGTGCGAGCGATCAGTTGCAGTGGAAGTCGCAGTCCTAGGAGATCTGCGCCACTGCCACGGCTACTTCCCTCGGCAGGCGTCCACGGGCTTTCTGATTGGCTCAAGCTGGGGTCGCCACCCGCGGCGGCTGCCTGCATACTTTTAAGCTGAGTCTCGGGCACCACCTGGAGGTGACGCCAGCTCACCCGGCAGATCAGAAGCACAGAATCCAGCGAGGACGCTGATGCTGCGTAAGTATCGAATCGAGGCAGCCGAGGTGTCATCTCCGCCGATGACCGTGCTTCAGATGACGGAGGATCTCGCCAAGGGCAGACGGGATCCCACCTGTCGGTGCAGCGCCGCTGCCACAAGAATCAAACCCACCGCCACATGAACTCTGCCGACAGCCTCTTGTATTGGCGGCCGAGAACCTCCGTCAGGCGAGTCCATGGGGGCCTGGTGCGTGGACGCCGTGGACCGAAGGGGGGTGTCGGCGGCGGACGTGCGAAGGCCGGCGAGCGCATGCCGCAGGTACAGCAGCGCCAGGGTCACGATCAGAAAGTGCGCCACCGCGCCCTCCTCGTCGATCATGCTGTCGCCGGTGCGCCTCCCGCGCACAGCGCAGCCGTCAGCATGGCCGCGCGAGGCTCGCACAACATGAGCGCGCCCGCAATCAGCATCGGCTGTGAGCCCCGAGGCGGATGACAAACGAGGCGCAAATGGGAAGAGGCGCCGCGTAGGATCGTTGCAGGAGACATTGAGGCCAAGGCGGGGCAGGCGCGTGGGGAGTGAGAGCGGCGGATGATAGATGGGAAGGGTCCAGACCGAGGAGCGGCTGGCGGCGGACTGGATAGAGGAGCGGATAGAGTAGTGGATGTAGGAGTGGTTTGGCGAGGAGTGAGTTTAGGCGATCATCCACTGGAGGCGCAAGGAACAACGCGGAGGGCACTTGGAATGCGCCGTGATTGGGTCGTGGTGGGGAGGGACTTTGGAGCCGATTGCTGGGGGAGGTAGTTACGAGGGAGTTCCTACCTGCTGGACATGAGTCCGGCAGCATGCACCAACACCAACCCAGCGGCCCAAGTTGGCATCGTCCACCCCCCCCAATCTGCCTCACCGCGACCGGACGAGCCCGTTCCGATCAATGTCCAATCACAGCCCGTGCGCGCCGTCCCTCCAAATGCTAGCCCATCAAACGGAGTCTGTGGTCGCTGCACGGGGGCGGCCGGCACGCTCCGCCAGCTGGCAGCGCTCCCGCGCTCTCAAGCGGCCGCACGGCAGCCCTCCTCGCTCCATCCTCACGCTCCCATGACCCCCATCAACAACTGATCAACGGCCTTGGGGAGTTTACCGGCTGAGATTTGCTGCTGGTGACCGCATCCCGCCGGGTCGACGCGGTGGACATCGCGCGCCGTGCATCCCGCGAAGAAGCACACTAACGGAGCGAGGCATCCTGCGGCGCCTGTGAATGGCCACCCTCCCACTCCCCACTATTTAGTATGCGTGCAGGCGCTGCGCGCCAGACAATGGCAAAGGAAGATCGACCCCCCTTCCCCCTGCCCTACCTAGGATAAGGGCGATTGCAACTCTTGATGGTCCGCCAGGTCCCCACCAAACCCCCCAGCACGTCGCCAAGGCCGCGCCCGCTGCGGCCCCTCCAGCGCTCCGCCGCAGAGCCTCCTCCTGCACATGGGCCGTGCGTCCCCAACGAGCCACGTGCCCGGGTTGAGAAAATCAGTTCGCTCCGCCCTCGCGTGCGGGCTCTGAACGCCATGGATACCTTCACACATCAGAGGAGCAGAGATGCCTGTGGGCACAAGCGCCTGCCTTTCACTGAGAAATACGCGCCACGTGGCGCACAATTGCGTTCTCCGACTCGAAAGAGTGGCTGTGCGCGTAAAGAGTAGGGGGAAATTTCAGCTGCTTCCCGGATAGCCACTGGTGTGCACGCTGTCCTGAGGCGCTCCCGGCGGTTCTCGAGGGTTCTCGCTGAGGGGGGCTCGCGGCGGTTCCCGAGG